>JAFIDM010001028.1:3308187-3326975 GCA_023159025.1 Thereuonema tuberculata
TAGTTAGGTTCTGTTAATGAAATATTACTAGTTGGGGACATAGTCTACTAGTTAGGTTCTGTTAATGAAATATTACTAGTTGGGGACATAGTCTAGTAGTTAGGTCCTGTTAATGAAATATTACTAGTTGGGGACATAGTCTAGTAGTTAGGTTCTGTTAATGAAATATTACTAGTTGGGGACATAGTCTAGTAGTTAGGTTCTGTTAATGATATATTACTAGTTGGGGACAGAGTCTACTAGTTAGTTTCTGTTAATGAAATATTACTAGTTGGGGACATAGTCTAGTAGTTAGGTTCTGTTAATGAAATATTACTAGTTGGGGACATAGTCTAGTAGTTAGGTTCTGTTAATGAAATATTACTAGTTGGGGACATAGTCTACTAGTTAGGTTCCGTTAATGAAATATTACTAGTTGGGGACATAGTCTAGTAGTTAGGTTCTGTTGATGAAATATTACTAGTTGGGGACATAGTCTAGTAGTTAGGTTCTGTTAATGAAATATTACTAGTTGGGGACAGAGTCTACTAGTTAGGTTCTGTTAATGAAATATTACTAGTTGGGGACATAGTCTACTAGTTAGGTTCTGTTAATGAAATATTACTAGTTGGGGACATAGTCTACTAGTTAGGTTCTGTTAATGAAATATTACGTAAACATTTAAGGGGGTTGGTGGGGGGGGGTTTCTATCTTTGCTTATTTTCGCTAGCAAGGGGGATGGGGGATCAGAGCAACGTTTACGTATGACAGACAGACATTTTTTTCTCAGTATTTCATGTGTATTTCAGCGGCATTTACTGTTAATCATCAAGGGGGGGGGGGGTCTAAAATGACTAAAAATGTAATATTTGAACGGTCCCTTGCATTTGTTTTTAAGTAAAATTTTAATTTTACACAAAATGGACGTTTAGAGATCATTGATCAGATTAGCTGAATTCAAAAGAAAGAAATAAAAATAGTGAAAGTATTTAAAAATAGAATATATTTATTACAATGGCTACTTAGAGTAGCTTTTAATTGATTTTTATACAAATTGATCCCACTCATTTTATAAACATTTTTGTAAAGGGGTTTTCGAAAGTTGACATGACAACTATCTTTTTCTTGCAATTGGAGATAAAAAAAAATTCCAAATCCATTTTTGTATTGAAGTTTTGTAAACATAAATAATTAAATAAATTAAATAAATAAGTAAATAAATAAATAAATAAATAAATAAATAAATAAATATTTACTCACTTGTTTAGTTTGATTCATTACTTTGATCGCATCAAGCAAAAGATTTGCTATTTTATTATCGGTTCTTCGCTCTGATTGGTTGATTGAGCTCTCCATTGGTATTGCCTGATCAGGTGCTGCCCTCCCATGGCAAACGCCGTAAACAAACAGGAAAAGGCTCCAGAAATACATTGGCTTCTTCCGGTGTCGAACAGCAGCTCAGTGGAAGTAAAAAAAAAACAGAAAGATTAAATTAATGTTTTCAATTTAAATAAAAATTAAAAATAGAGCTGATTTTTTAAGTTCATTGGTGTTAAAAAATGTGTGAAAAGCTGTTATAGTTTCTCTGTCCGCTTTCATCCGTCACCAAGTGAAAAGAGGAATTTATAGAAACAACAAAGAACTTGAAACTACTTTCATTAAATCGTTAATATTATTACCTTTTTTCTTAATTCCTCCTTTTATTTTAAATTTTTAATATCTACTTACTAAAAAACAATTTTGTATTTTCTGCAAAAAAAAAACCCTAATGAAATTCGCATTTTTTATGTAATTTGTCTAAGTTTAATCAAAACACCCGTAGATTAGTGGATAATTAAAAGAGGAAAATCCATTGTTAATATTTCGATCCATTAATTGCATTCAATTGTTTTCATCACAAGCTAATTTCTCGGCAAGGAACTACACTGGCCAAATTGCAATCCAAAAGTTAAAGCACATCTTAGGAAGATCTATCGAAAGCAGATAGAATCAAGATATACTGACTTTCTTAGGAAACGAATAAAAATAGATCGTCGTATTTCAATCAAAATAAAATCCAAGGAAGTCTTTCATTAGAATCTTGAAAGTTTTTCATAAACTTTTACGGCTACTACTACAGCCACACAGCAATCGAAGGCTTGCATTTATAGATCCCTATTCATTTGGTATTTATGGAACCAATAGATGAGAAGTTAACGGTTAAAATATGTTGGCATATATGATTTTCACATCACGATCTACGGAAAAGAACAAAGAAAGTAAATTCGCTTCGCTGATAGTCTCAGTTTTCTCGTCTGCTATCTTGTTTTTTTCCTTCAATTTTCTTAGACTTTTTCTTAATTGTACGTTTTGATTTTTTTTTATAAATCATAAGTTTTAAGAGTTTTCTATTAATTGTTTTAAAAGAAAAAATAGCAAATAAATCCTTACTAACCTTACTAAGAGCCTGTTCTGTCTTCGATGTCTTTATTTTTATATCACATCACCCTTTTTAATTCAATCTTTAATCACAGAAACCATCTTTTATGCACAATGTTCTATTTACAAAGAAAGGACCTTGTATTTATTCTCTTTTTATTCTTCTTTCCCATCTGTGAGGTTGATTGAGACTGTTTTCCTCTTCATTCAAACATTTCTCTTTTTCCCTCGGAAGATTCAACAAATCTCAAACCATCTGATTTTTATCTGAACGAAAAGGATTCAACCACTGTTTTATTTGGACTCAACCTCCTTCCTCCCACAAGGAACCCTCAGCTGTGGATCCAAGCACTGCAGTGGTTCCTAAATCGCTACTGTGTTATTACTATTGTTTCAATTAAGAAATGGACTAATACGTTTATCTAAAGATTTTATATTAGAAATTATTTAAAAAATATTTAAAAATAAATTATTAAAAAGAAGTTAAAAACTGTTTAGGGTGAAATTAAAATTGAAGGATTACAAATTGTTAAATGAGATAAAATCACATCAAAAGCTCAGCAACTACCATTTCCTAGAAGCTGTTATTAAGATAAAAAAGTAAAATAAAGAGGCTTTTTTTTTCTCCCAAGAAGGACAAAAAAATAAAATGAATGAGTTTTCAAATATTTTTTTTTTTACAAATGCCCGGGCTCATAGCTTGATCAGCTTTCTTTAGGCCAACAACAAGGGGGGAGATATGATGCCTTTAACCGAAGAATCGTTGCCCAGGTTAAGCCATATGAGGCAGCATCAAGTGATACCCGCTGGAAAAGGCAGAAGGAGAAACAGAAGAAGCAAGAAGCATCCATGCCACGACCGGGATTTGAACCCGGGTACCGGCACACTGGCCGCAAATGAACAAAATGATAAAAAGTAAAACTTATTCTAAATTTTAAATAACAAAATTATTGAATATTTTTCACAAAAGAGCGAGAAAAATACACATTTGAGAAACTTTAATGATTAAATTATTAAAAAAAAGAAAAATTTACAAATACTTAAAAGATTTTATTTGGGGAATGCCTTTCTTTAATTTACACTCTTTGACAAAAAAACAACAAATGAAGCATCTCTAGAAAATTGCCTGATCACCGCGAAACTTAACCTGCAAATACTTCAGAAGATGATTAGAAAATCACGGCCAATAACTAATTAGTAACTGGCCACAGCGCAAGACAACCCCGCATTTAGGAGGGTATCAAGAGCAAAAGCTCGCACGCAAGGACAATTGTGACAGCGAATTACGATCGCATTTGCCTTCATGGACTGTGTGAATGTCTCGACGTTGGATTCGTACACATTACGAGTAGTTAAGCTAGTCTGAGCAAGGGCTGAAAGAGAACGGTTGTTGAAATCGCTATATCCACTCGGATCGGAGGGACGCGGCAATAGGACGATGTTGGCGCTAGTGGATCGGCGAGAGCACAGCCCAGTGGCACGGACAGTCGAAGACCGAAGGAGACGACAGAATGCGAGGATGGAGCGTGAGAGACATCACTGAATTCGTCCTTCTCGACCATCCGCGGTGTCTACAGATATGGAAGTGACCATCCGGACCATTGCCAAGTGGGTCCACATTCGAGGAGGTCACTCCGCAGCCTACCACTGACCATCGCACTGATGTCTGACTCGATTAACATGGTCTAGTGTCAATGGAGTCGTGTAGTATTCAGTGATGAGTCAAGGTTTCAATGATGTCACTGGGCGCCGATGACCACCCACTTAGGCATTTGGAAACGGTTCGGTCAGTGCACAGATCCTGGCTTCATCGTGGAACGAGTGACTGTGTGGGGAGCCATTCGCTACCACAGCCAAAATCCATGGCAGTCCTATGTACCACCCTCAGGGCAGAACAGACATTCTATGACCTGATGTGTTACAGTTCCTGTCGCAGCATCCCAATTCCATTTTTCAACAGGATATTACCCGGCCATATACGGCACGGTTTTCGTAGGTCTGCCTTCCACGACCAGACCGGTTGCCAATCGAACATGTGTGGCCATGATGTGATGCAGTAGTCCATCCTGGAATGTCGCTGCACAATTGAACACCATCTGGCAAGCAATATCTCAGGACACTATCCGTGAACTGTATACTTCTATGGCACACCAGATAACAGCTTATACGAGCCAAAGGTGCAGCTACAACTTACTGGCTTGATCCATTCGTGTAGCTGGTATATCAAGAAAAATGGCCCAACTGCTCTGTAATGATTTTCTTTTGTATCCATATATATTGGCATTTCCATTAGATGATTCCTTCCTGGAGCTTCGTTTTTGTTTTTTTTGATAATAGTAATATAAAAGTAGCTTTATTTATAATTAATTTAATTAAATAACAATTTTAATATCATACACAAAGTTATTTAATTATTTAATAACTTTTTTTTTATACAATATCACTTTTAATTGGTTCTGGCTATTAAAGTTCAATTCCAGTAATTGAATTAATTCCAGTTGCGAGTGAGATTCAGTAAATGGTAACAACACATTTGATTGGCTTATTACGGTTATGACATCATTTATGAATGGTCATTTGTTTGGATGGCGACGTTCAAATAGAATTCATTTACTTCATTGCATTTCATAGAAACATTTTTTCCTTTATATCAAAAATAGCTCCCAAAGCTTTTAATTTTAATTTCATTTTCAATAAAAATAACATTTCCAGTTTTGCTTATATATTTATTCCTGTTACTGTTTGCAAATCATTATGTTTGTTTTTTCTTCTTAATTTTATCTTTAAGATACGTAGTTCAAGACAGTTGAATGGTTGGACTAAGAGGCAAGACTTAGGTGACTTCAAGTGTTTTGTATTCGATGATTTTAAATCAGAGAAATTTCTAAAGCGAAACATTTCACCAGCATTTTTATACAATTGAAACACAGGAGTACTTTATGATTATTTAAATTCTCAATTTTCTAAAAAAACTGAGGAAAAACTGAGCTTAGAATCTTTGTTTGTAAAAGAAGGTTTGTTTGTTTGTAAATTTCAAACTCTATTAGGAACAAAAAACATAGAAGTTTTTATAAACAATCTTTATTATGATATTTTTTTTGTTTTTATAAATTAAAAGTGCTTTTTCCTTAGATTTGAGTTTGATCAGTAAAAAGAAAAATGGATTCGGTATAAAAGTAAAATGTTCCTTGTAATTCAACAACAGGATTTCATTAAAAATGATTTTTATTTGTCATAATTACAACCATTTCAATTGCTACGACTTCTTTTCTTTAAACACGTTCTATGTCCATTGTTTTTATTTTATTCTTCGTAGCTTATTTCTTTTTACCTTTGCTGAAGTTACAGCTGTTGCTTTTCATAGGAATATAATTTTATTTTACTAAATAATCTTTTATTTGTTTATTTAATCCATGTTAGTTAATACTTCTTATTCAACTTCTTAATTAAGCTGATATACTAAAATATCAACCAAGAAACTTTCAGTAAAATGGATCAAGAAACTTAAATGAATATCATAAAATAAAGCTTTGAAATTCATCTTTGAAATAAGTGACTCAAGTGAAAGAACCGATTTCATGTCAATCGTTTTTTAAAGTTTTCTAAGTTGAGATGTCAGTTGTTGTGAGCTTTGGAAATAGAAAGAAAACAATGAAAGGAGTTCGATTGGAGTAAGATGGTGTTTTAGAATTGCTTATCTAATAGAAATCAAAAGAATTCAGATTCATTGCAACGCTGTTTATAGGTGTAGAATGTTTGCTTCTCACAAAATAAAATATACACTAATGGGTACTTGGAAGAGTAGCTTTTTTTTTCTTTGGAAAAAAACTAATTAATAAAATAATTTGCAAAAAAAAAAAAAAATAGAAATTAATTAAAATTAACAAAAAATCTATTTACAGCACCTTACTTCCAACAAATAACCTAAACTATTCTTCTTGTGTCTCCACAAGAAGAATGTATTGAATAAATATTGAAGAATAAATTGAAGTTTTATCTTGTTCTTGTGACTCCATAGTTATTTAAAAACACAATTCATAGTTTTTAGTTTTTGGTTATTTATGATTAGTTCTGACCTATTTTTTGTTACTTTTCTTTCTTCTTTTCTTCTTTCTTCTATTTCTATTGATTCATTTATTTGGAATAGGAATTAATTTATTTTTTAAATTATCGTAATATTCTAAATCGTAATATTAAATGTTGCAAATACAAAAAACTTGAAGCACAACAAAGAATTATCCAATTGAGACAAAATTGTTACGATTAATGTACAGAAAACGAAATAATTAGAATTTCAAAACAATTGCATGATTTATTGGACACAAAGTGAGCAGGTCAATATGGCATTGGTCCACCTCTGACCTGGATACAAGCTATTACCCGACGTGGCATTCATTGCTGCAGTTGGCGGATGATGTTCCGCGGGATTCTTGCCAAACGGCTTCCAATTGGTGGGCTAATTCGTCGACATTCTGGAATGGTCGCAGGCGACGCCCCATCACATCCCAAATGTCCTCAATAAGAGAGAGATCTGGCGATCTGGCTGGCCAAGGAAGCAACCACAAAGGCAATCAATGGAAAAGTACACGTGCCGTGTGTAGCCGGGCATCATCATGCTAAAAAGTAAGGCGAAGGTGCCGTGAAAGGAACGGCAACACAACTGTTCGTAGAATTTCATCAACATACCGCTGTACTTTGTGGGTGTCACAGAGGACAACCAGATCTCCCAACAGATTGGAAGACCCAAAATCTGCCAAGCAGATACTGGTCTCTATGTTTGCTCGTCATTCTTAAGAGGACAACCAAGGGTATCGGTTATCAAACGAAATGGCACCCAGAGTTTAACTCCCTGTTGTAGGACCGTGTGGGTAACTATCAGATTATTTTTTCGGTGTGACTCGATTTTCTTTTTGTTAAAGTGTGTATTCGAAATAAATTAATTAATCTTAATTTGCAAAAACCCTTAATTTAAAATATGTGAATCAAAGGGCGCATGCGTCGATTGATGTTAGATGTGAAAATCTCACATATTTCTTTCCATATTTTATTTCATGAATTAAGTAAGTATACGATTTCAAATACACTTTTTCAAGCATGAATACCTACATCAAACTGAAACTATTGCCCTTAAAGGATAAAATAAAAAAAAATAAATTTAAAAACAAGCGAAGCTGAAATGTCTTACTTGCGGACGTTGGGGAACAACAATCTAAAGTGCTCCAATAATGTCACTGACCCTTGAGCAACAAACACCCTCCAAACTCAAACAGCGGAACTGTAACAACTGTTTTAAATCAAAAAGAAGAAATCCAAAGTTAAAAATTTTACACACTTTCATGAATTTAACTTAAGTAAGAATTTATATTTTTAAAAAAGTGTTTATTTTTTATTTATTTTATTTTTTTTTTTTTTTTTGCATTCTCACATAAATTAACAAACAAAGATGAGATTCCTCATCTTCAAAGAGATTTGTTTCTTCCAAGTAGTTCATTCAACAAACACAACCTAAAGTCCTCGCGCTGAGTAAAGATCCTCCCAGAATGCAACGCAGCTTATAGATTGAGCTTTCCTGGCCGACCGCTAACATTGAAAGAGAAGAGGTCGCTTCTCTTCTGTTTCAATGTTAGCGGTCGGCCAGGAAAGGACAATCTATAACCTGCTTTGCATTCTGGGAGGATCTTTAATCACCGTAGGGACTTTAGAGCCACGAATCCTGGAATTTAATAATTCATCAAACAGTTTTTAATCATTGAACTATTTACTATAGAACTATAGAAAGTCAGCAATCTACAGTGTAAAGCAAAAATTCCTTCATTTTGTCACATGACCAAAATAATTAGTTTGATTAGTTTATTAAATTGAGGTAATTATTTTCTTTTTGAGATCAACCTGTCATTTTCCTTCCTTTCTTTCATTGTATGGACACTGTAACAGTGTAGGATCAGTAATTTTAATAATTAAAGGACTATTCTAAATGACAATAATAATTCTAAGAATTAATGAATGTTGGCAACAAATAGAAAATTAAATCCTTCATCGACTTCAGTGATGGAAGAATCCACAAAAACAATCATCCGCAATAAAAAAGTGTCATCAAGTTTTACCAAAGTATCTTTTAGTAAATGATATCAATACAAAGATTTCTTTTGAGATAAAAGTTTTAAGATTAGAAGTTTTTTAGATCTCTACTATTATATAATTATTTAGAATAGAATTATTTAGAATTATCAAAAAATGTTATAATTTTGATTTTGATAAAGTTTTTAAAAAAATATTAAAAAAAAAATCTTTTCTGGAATCCCATGTTTGTAAATAATTTGTTGATGATTTATTTATTCGAAATTTCATTCTTAATTTTCTACTTACAATTATTTTTATCTCCAAAATAAATAAAATAATTCTTCAATATAAGCTTGATTTTTTTTAAAAACATGAGAATATTTAAATGCATTTTGTATTCAGGTCAGGGGTCTGTTTATGGGACTGGCCAGTTGGGCGATGCTATGTTGGCTAAGCAGGTCATCAAATACCTGGACGAAACATCAGTCAACATCGTTAAGGTGACATTATAATTTCTTTTAAAATAAGATATGTGTAATATGTTCATCATGATATTAAGATATCTTCCAGATGAATTCTAAGGACATCGATTTTGATATTGAGCTCGAAATCAATTCCCCATTTGGGATACAGGTCATCAAACGTTTAAATAACACAATTGAAACTACAGTTGATAGGAAGCATTTGTATTCAGAATTTTAACTCTAAAATTCCCCTCCTACATCAAAGATAACATAGTATCTACTCGTAGGACGTTCGTCTAATGCTTTATTTAATTCAGAAATTCAAGATATTGTGTTCATCTTACTTTCTAATGATAATTTGCAAAGATTTATTTCATACCAATTCAGACGCAAATTGAACAATGTACATTGTATATAAGGACCGAACTGATAAAAAACAAAATATGACAAACAACTAACGCATCTACACCTTTCCATGAGTACATCTTTCCATGTTTTCTTATATCTTAAGGAAATAGGAAAATTGTACGGCTTTAAATGCAAGAACAATTCCTGCTTTTACATATGACATACTTCAAACAAACCTACAGCGGAACGTATTAAGACCAACAAGGATATGACATTCTGTACAGTACTGTACACATTGCAAGTACAACACAAGAACAATCAGAGAATCGTAGATAAATCCTATCTCACTTTCTCAGAAGAATCAAAGGAACTGTTCATATCCTTCTACTAAGACATGTTACAACGACAGCATTTCTGTGGAAACTTTTCATAAGAAGACACAATATTGATGATTTTTCTTTTCTCTCTTCCACAGGAGAAGTTCTGAACATTGGTATTATTACTGAAAGTTCGTTACGACCACAAGTACAACTGTTACGGTTCCGTCCCATTGGATTGATCATTATGGACGTCATTCCCCTAAGGTATGATGACGTCACCGAAACACAGCATCTCATTGGTTACTTTATGATAATTTCTTTAGAGGTCTGATGTTTTATTAATGACCTGTCGGTTGCTACCAGAAGAGGCTGTAGATCTCTAGCGAAACTAATAGTTTTATGTCAGTACACTTTACTTCTTTTATCTTAAGTGTGTTATGTAGTTTTTATCATCGAAGGCATTTTTATTATTAAAAATATTTCTAAGATTGTGAAAGAAAACTAAAAGGCTACTTCCTGTCGATTCATTTTAAGTTAAATTGTTGTTTCTTTGACTGTCGTTAAGTTCGTTTTCATTTAAAGGGTTTACTTTAAAACAGCTTGGATGTTGGATATTGAAATAAAAAAATTTATTTCAATATTCTGAAAGTGCTAATGTTTTCGCTATAAAAGTTATTCTTCTCAAGGAAGATCTGTTTGTGTTCATTAACCCATCCCTCTGTCTTCCTAACGTCTTTTCGTAAATCATTTTATTATTAGTTTCTCTTCTTATATTGCATAATTAATAAATTAGGTCAGAATTATTCAAAGTAAATTTTCAAAATTAAATGATCTTTTATACAATCCAATATAACTGCATTCTTTAGAGATGTTCTTGATGTCTTTATCTTTCGTATATCTTAGCTATTTAGACTAAAATAAAAAAAAAAAATAGTCATTCAACTGAGGCCAACTGTGCTGCATTAGGATAACTTATTCGAAACTCCATCAACGCAATCTGAAATTATCACCTACAAAATCTATTCGTCAAAACTTGTATTAGTACAGGTAGAATCACTGGATCCTTCCTTTATGTTGTAACGGTCTTTACTGCAGTCAATGTTCGATTGATTCTATGAATTTCACTTTTGTTTTTGTTTGTATGTGTGTGTGTTTGTGAGACAGAATCTATATTGAGATGAAAACTATTTAAAAACGGAATATTTTCGGTTTACTGCATTTCCTGATATCCTGTATTTCGTCAGTGCGTTGTGGAAACAATGTTTATTTTTTTTTAATATTTTTATATTAATTTTTCTTTATTTTCTTAAAAATACAACTACCATTGTCATTTCAATTGATATTTATTTCTGTTTCTGTTCTAAATACAAATGCAATGTCTTAAATCGAACAAACAATCTGTCTGATTCACCACGAATCACACGTTTTTCATCCATCATATAATTGTAAACGTTTTGTAATAAGATATTCCATTTGGTGACGTTAGCCAACTGCAGTGTCTTGTGAATCCATGTGATTGGACCAATCCATTTCTCCAGGAACTGATCCAATGCTATGACCGTGGACGGCTGAAGATTTTGGGCGAAGGTGGAAAACAGATGGATTGATGTGTTAAACGCTTTTTCCAGGTACTGATACGTGTACTCATCGAGGCCCAGCGTTTGAAAAGCAGTTCCTTGGACGTTGGCAGCGATGCGGGCGTTCAAAGTGCTAACGATCCCTGTTGATACCTTCATTAGGAAAGGCTCCAGGAGTTGCTGAATTTCGTCGTCAATCGTCTCTTGACGCTCCTGCTGTTCAGAGTAGTGCTCAGTGACGTCATCGGTTCCAGTGTACATCTCCAGTGGTTGGGAGGAAGACGATGACGCAGCTAACAGATACACCCATGCTGACACCATCAGCACCACGGACGCCATACTAAATCAAATAAAACAATTAAGAAGTCTAATTGATAACAAGGAGTGAGAGAGGGAAAAAGAAATGGTAGAAGAGAAATGATTCAGACAAATGGCAGTGGCTACCTACAAGTGCAACAAATCAAACATGAAAGGGGGGTAAAGAAGAATTGCAAATTTCGTTCACGCCTTGAGTTAATCAAGGGAATCTGGGCTTCGAACTAATTAAGATTCATCAGCCATATTTACACTTTTTGACTCGAAGGCATGATCCTAAATCCCAATAACCTTCTTGCCTTGGAGTTGTTCGTCAATATGACTGATGATTCCTAATAAGGACGAAACAGTCGTCCCAGATTCCCGTTTGACGAGAACTTAAGGAGGGAATGAAATGTGCATTTCTTTATCCTTTTTTCATATAAATTAAAGCTTTTTATTTACATTTTTAATAGTTATAAACTACTTTCATTTATTTATTTCTATAGAATGATATTAAATAAAAACTCATGAAGAATTACATTTCGAGTTCCTGAAGGGAAAGCGAAGCTCTCTATTGACAGACGGGAGGTATTTTTAGAAAAAATAATTTTTGTAGCAACTGATCTAAGAATTAATTATTATTGGATTAACACTTAATTGTGGAAAAATCTTAAAAAAACTTAAAAATGACAATTGAAATTGGTTCTGGGAAAACAAATGAACTTGGCTCTCTAGGAAGAATGCCACGGAAACAGACAAAGTTCACGCAAATCTCCTGAAGAAGGCTGAAGCAACCGAGCCGAAATATTGAGTAAAACTCTCTCGGAATGAGAGAATTCCTTCTAGGAGTGGATTTCTTATTACGACAAATTAATTATCAACTGCTGAAGCTCTTGAAATTTCATTCAAATAAAAACAATTTTGTTTTCTGGCTAAAAAAAACACAGGAGAAAACAAGGTAGTAAACCAATCACATTGCTGCGCAACAGAAATATCTTAATAAATTCTTGTTGCGAATGCAAAAGGTGCAATTGTTGCGGTTATTCTGATATCGTTGTGATTGTTGTGCTTGTTGTAGAGCTGTATTATCAATGTGATTGTTGCGCATTCAAAACACGCAATTGTTGCAATTGTTTTGATTGTTGTGCGTTGCATTGTGGGATACATGTCCACAGACAAAACGGGATTACAAGTCTTCTGATCCTTATCAGAAGACTAAAAAAATGGTGGTTCTGTTTGATGGAATGAATTTAACAAAAGAATTATTGATAGAATGATTGAAAAAAGTTTTATCATGTGTTAAAATTAATTTCATAAAAAGATAAATCACACAAATGATCACATGTTAAAGTATTTTAAAAATACTTAATAAATGGAGCCCTTCGGGTTCCTCTGCGAGCAACACCTCTTTTTACATGTGTTGAAAAGGGGTGTTGCCCTCATAAGGACCCGAAAGGCTCCCCATTTATTAAGTATTTATTGATAGAATGATTGAAAATTGTTCTGTGATTTCAAGGACTGATGTCAGTTGATAAATAATGGTGCTATTGAAGATAAATTGAATTCAAGAAATCTTTACTTTTTAGAAATCCATTATTTAAATTAACTTTGGAATGAATATTCAATAAAATTATAATTAAACCAATTTCAATAATTCTTTCATTTTAATTTGTGAGGTTTTTTATTTACGTTGTCGGTCAGCTGCTAATACTTGATCATCTAAAACTATTCAACTATTTTAAAACTTTCATTTCTCTTTAAACTAATCCTTAAACTATTTTTTAAATATAAAAAGATTAGAAACTCATACCTACAAAAGGAAGATCCATTTGGGGGTTTTTTGGCCAATTTTCCCAAATGGAATTTGATTCTCAAACGTCGTAAAATATCTCAAAAATGATTTCACTAAAGCTTTGTCTTAAAGATATTAACGAAATGAAATTCAATACGAAAAGTTAAATTAATTGGTTGAAATACTATTAAGAATTTGGCGGTGTACTGCTGCCTTAAAAAGTTGCAAATCTGGAATTACAAAACAAAACATCAAAATGGAAACTTTTGCTAGGAGGAAAAAAAAACGTTTGTATGAAAAAGAAAATGGAATCCAAGTTTTATAAATTAGTCCTAATTCAATTTGTTTATTTACTTTATTTGGTTTTCATTAGAATGTGATAAGAGCCAAGAAAGAACTCATGAAACAAATATGATATTTATTAGGGACTGTCTGTTCAACGAGAGTTTGTTTGTTTTTATGAATTGAAAGAATGAAAATAAAACATTGTAACTTCAGTGGAAATTAATAAGATATTTTTTTCCCAAAAATACAGTTAGTTTTCGATTCAGCCATTTTCAGAAATGGACCCAGTCCTGTGCGGAAGGAATAAGTGATCAGTGGAATAAGTAATTCCACAAATATCTATTGCAACAGATACCCGATTTATAACTATTCTAAAAAGGCGATACGTCAATCGGAGAAATAGACACTTGGTTTTATAATAGGAATAAAAATTATCTCTACTTTCTATGGATTAAACAAAACATTGACCTAGCGAGGGGAAGGGATTTTGCTATTACTCCCTCACTGAGTAAGGAATTTTAAAAAATTCAGCAGTCGTTTGGAAAGTCAACGTTCACTTCCCAATTGCTTTCATTCAGGACTAGGGTTTGGTCGAAGCCAATTTGTAACAAATGACGAATTAGGAATCAATGTTAGTAATTAATAAACTCATTCATAAAATGGCATTGTAATATTTAAAATTATTTCAAATTACGTTATTAAAATAATATGATAACTTTTACTGCTTGTAAAAACAAAGTATATATCATATTAAGAATCTATTGATTTAACTGATAGCTTGGCCTTTCCTTTTTTTTTTTTAGTAAATATAAAAATAAATAATTTTTTCGTGTTTTCAATACTTAAAATATCGTCTACAATATATATAACAATAGTTATATCTGTCGTCCACTTCACGGCAGATTCCCCGTTCACGATCAGAGCATTGCGGCGATTCCGACGGGAAAGCTTCTGTATGGACTGCGCATCGCGAATGTCAACAGGATGAGCAATGTTATTATATATATTATTGTGATATTATATTCACAAACATTACTAATCGAACTATTATGAAAACTTCTGTAATTGAAAGAAAAAACGATCAGTTCCATGAGAGGTTCTATTTGGATTCACATAACTTTATTCTAAAATAAGTCAATTTTTAATAAAATGAATTCCTAATTCCCATTATTTAACAGAAAATATATAATTAAAACTTTAAAACCAAAATGATTGAAAATTCTAAAGATTGATTGTGTAACTGAAATGATTTCAATCACATAATTGTTTTCGGAAGTGTTTTTTTAGATCATTTCAGTGAAATGTAGTAACTATTAAACAATAACTATGTTAAGGCTGTTATTCTTGTTTGTTTTTTTGTTTTTTTAAATATAGAAATTGAAAGTTAAATAATTGTAAAGAATTAAAAGAGTTTTGAGTCGTACATTTCCTGATCCTCTTTGAAAACATTGTAGAAACGTGGCTGAATTGCTTTAGAAAGCCAGGAATTCTTCTCAGGAATTGTCTTACCTCTGAAACTAATCCAAGGAATAATGGACTCCCTTTGTCTTCAATTCCTTATCTTCGTCATTTTGTAACAAGTTTTCTTAATTGATTTTTTTTAACTTTACAAAACTTGGTTGTTGCTGAACTTGTGGCAAATTTGATGACGCAGCGTTTGAACACCTGTTGCAACAGGAAAAAGGAAAATGGAATAGAATAAAAACTCTTTTTTAAAACCACAGATTTTATCACCTTAAAAAAGCCACAGATAATAGATTGTGATAAAATAGAGAAGGTAAACTTATTTTAAATGCTTTTCTGATATTGATTCCATCGGAATCTACTTCCAACTGAAGATGAAGTTAAAGGAGTCCCCAAAGTGTGTCAGAAGATAAAAGTTCTGTAAATTATGAAAAGATTCAGATTCATATAAAAATAATTTATTCATTAAGTAATGATTTTGATTTAAGTAAATTAATTTGTAATGTTTTCCTAATAAATGACCATCCTATTAATATCTTTGAAATATTTCCTTTATCGTAAGAAGATTAGAATAAGAAACTTCTCGAACTGTTCCAACATTTCTCAGATTACTTTCTTTAAAAGGCGAAGATGAGAGAACGATGTTAGACAGGGATTACAAGGAAACAGAACTAAGTCACCTAAAAATAGACTGAAAAATAATAAGGATCGAGGTTGATGTAGATTTATAGTTCTTTAACCTGTGAAGTTCACTAACGTTAGAACGAGGAATATTCAAGAGTTTTTTTTCACATATTTTTTTCAATTTTTATTATTCCTATTCCATTCTTAATCCACTGTTCTTACATTTTCATGTTCATATTACTCTTATATGGCAGTGCTTTCCTGCGCTTTGAGAATCTGTCGATTCAAAAACCTATTAGTTTCAAAAACCAAAAATTAATTTATTAATAAATAAATAAATTTCAAACATTTGGTTTCTTGTTTAGCTAATATTTTAAATAAGAATGTTTCCTATTTTTTTTTCCTTTCAATTTTGTCTCTTTGTTAACTTTTGCCAATATTTCTCATAAATAATATTTTGTCGATTAAAACTTGAAATATTTTGCTGCTTAATGTATCTTTATTTTAAATTAAATGTTAACTTAGTTAAATTGGATCTCTCTTTTTGTGATAAAATTTTGAAGAGAAAAAGGAGACAGTTGTGATGATAAGGATGGATCAGATTCAATGGTTTTCTGGATTCTTCTCTTGATATCCAGTTAGTTGAGGAATTTCCCGAACGCGTGATTTCCTCGAGTGACTCTGGTTTCCCTCGGACGAATGGTTCGTGTGTTTCTAAAACTGAGGCTTGTGAAACTCAAGTTATTGAGTTGTTGTTGGAATTTCATTCGTCCACTAATCAGAAACAATTTTCTGTGAGGCTTAAGGTTACGATTGGAATACAGTAAAAAATATCTTTTAAATATAGAAATTTCGTAATTAAAGTAAATCTTTAAAAACTTCGAAACTCTCAAAAATGTGCAAACGTTAAATATTTTAATAAAGTAAATGTTTACGTGAGAATTCGAAACTGAGTCAAAATATTAATTACAACTTGAATTGAATCACTGTAAAAAAAAACTAACAAAGATTAGATTCCATAAATCTAAAGAGCCCTAAATTTAACTTAATTGACCTTCAGAACCTTTGAACAGTTTTAGTCAAATGTATCTTAGTCCAAAATGGTGATACACTTGAAATTCTTGATACTAAACTATTCGTAGGTTCACTTATTTCCATACTTATTGCAAATTTTTCCTAGATTCCTGCTATAATTATTTACTCTATTATTCTCTTTTTTTAATTCTCTGATTTTAAATGCATTATACTCCCCCTTATAATTTTATCTACAAAACTTAAATTATAATCATTTATCTTTATTAATTCTCTTGAATCTCCTAATTCTTTTTGAAAATCTTCTTCCTGTCAAGAATGTATAGCAACGTACTCTTTGTTAGATTGACAGTGATTGTCTTTGTAGGTTTCAGTGCTGTCTTGAATGGGCTTGGGAAACTTCATTATATTCTGAATGGAGTAGTGCCTTAAGCCAGACTCTACGGCATGTATGTCTACATATAAAATAAAGATGTTATTTTATTCATGACTGGTTAGCTGTTTACTGGCAATGCTTTCTTTAAGACTGGTTCGTAACATGATGTCAAGAGTGAGATACCGATTCGGCTTTAGTGATTCGTTGATTGAAGATTTGAGGCATGTCAAAAAATAGAGGAAAAAAATCCAAAGAAGCAGCAACAAGTCGGGACGCCATATTGAATTCTACAAGTGGACTATCTCAATTGAATTATAAGTTCAATAATACCACAAAAATACGGAAATCTTCCAGATGAAGATATAGATAAATATGTGACTGACTTGAAAAATATCAGTCAAACTTGTGATTTTGTTAGTGTAAGAGACAGTCCTCTTAAAGACATATTCAGATGGAATTGGAACCAGTCTAATCATTTTATACAAGAGAAAATTTTGACACAAAATCCAAGCACTTTGAATAAAACACTATTATTGGTCAAGTCACTAGAATTATCGAAAGTTCAAGCGAGACAACTTAAGTCAACCTAATGAATACGGGGCCATTGAAAATCAAATAGAAAAATTTACTATTAGTGATCGTCAGCTAATGAAGCCACTAGTTAAAGAATATTTGAAATCTTGGGACAATCAACAATCTTCAAAAAAAAATTTTCATGTTGTGGTGAAATACATCGTTTTAAATGTCCTGCAAAAGGAGTGTGAAGTGTAGAAAATCTTCTTAACTATTTTGCTAAAATATGTCGTTTCAAAATAATAAATACTTTAACAGAGAATAAGTCGTAATAGAATACTGAATTCTTGGGTATTAAGAATCTTTCAATATTATAATGTAAATGGTGTTAAGTTAATATATAAGAAAAGTTCAATGTGGATAATGATTTGATAATTAATCATGATTGGCATATATTTCTTAGCATCAGTTATCTATAAGAAATGTATGTCTATCATGATTAATTGTCAAATCAATTATTTACATTGAACTTTTCTTATCTATTAATTTATCTATTTGCTGAAACTAATATTATTTCATTGAAAAATTTTCAATTTCTTAAATATGATACAAACGTAATTAAAAGTGATAAAATAATTACAACATTTAGTAGGAAGTAAGTCCAGCTGTAGGTCACCATTCAAAGTATCTGCATCTATAATGATGAATTATATAATGAATTATATTACTGTAATGATGCATTATGTAATGAATTATATTACTATAATGATGAATTCTATAGTTTAAAATTAAATGTCATGCCTTCATTTAGTATGTCAATCAGTTATTGGTCTTGATGCAAGTAAAAAGATAAATCCTATTAAAAAGATAAACACCATCACGACTTCTTTAGCATATGATATTGTTACCGGTTGATTTGGCCACTCCCCCGTCAAACGAATCGAATCGTCCAACCTGGAGTCCCCGTTCAAAATCGAACAGCCCAATGCTGAGATCGAGGCGGCCTTTTGCTTTAAATAGAGCTGCAGAGCTAAGTTTAGAGAGTGAGTTCGGAGTCCGAGAGCCTCGCTACAGTCTCCAGCTAGGAGAACGGAGAGTGAATTGGTGGCTAAGAGCTACGAGAGACTTCCAGCCAGGAAGACAGAGGACGATACGTTGTTGGACGGGAACCCAGTAGGAGCGGCTACGGGAGAAGACATCCACAGCCGCTACCCATGTACCTGTTACCGCAGGGTCCAG
>JAFIDM010001028.1:3326985-3361953 GCA_023159025.1 Thereuonema tuberculata
CGCACTTCAAGGAGCGACTACGGGAAAAGACATCCACAGCCGCTACCAACGTACCTGTTATCGCAGGGTTCAGAGACGTACAAGTTGCAACGGAAGACTACAGAGAAGCTATGTCTAGCCAATGAGGTCTAATTGATACTGGGGAGTACGTAGTGGACGGTTTGGGTGGAAGCCTAACATAGCGTACCTTATTTTCAGTTTGGCATTTCAGTAATAAAGAAATAAAGTTTCAAGTCAAACTTTAGCTTTCTAATTAAGTTCCCTCAGGTGAAGATTCACACTCGTTTATCGTATTTTAGATCTTATCCCCCCCCTCCCCTGGTCTCCGGAGAACTGTGGAGATTCTTCCCACTGCAATATCACAATCCGGTAGCAATATTAATTGCAGTAATCTTATACAGAAATATAAAGAAGTTTTTTTTCTGGTCTAGGATGTCTTAAGATTATAAAGGCCATTTAACTGTTAAGCCTGATGTCATTCCTCAGTAGATGTTTGTTGTAGAATACCATTCAAAGTACAAAGTAAAGTACAAGAAGAAATTGTCTATTGAAAGAAGAGTTATTGCTAATGTAGATGAGCTAAAATGGAACTAATTTTAGATCCACGTAAGCTTAACAAAGCAATTCGTAGACCGCATTTTCCATTTCCTAATATTGATGATATTAAGTCTGAACTGTGTGGTGCAAAATAGTTTTCAGTCTTAAATGGAAATTCGGGATTTTTGGATGTTCAAATTGGATGATGAGTCATTTAAATTGTGTACCTTTGTAACTCCTCAAGGAAGATATCGTTTTCTTAGACTATCCTTTGGTATTAATCTAAAATTTTTCTTAGGAAAATCATTAAGCGTTTTGGAGATATCTCTTAGTTAAAAATAATGATGGATGATTTTCTTATTTATGGTAAGTCTAGACAAGAACACTTCTTGAACAAGTTTTAAAAAGAGTCTTAGGTATCAAATTCAATAAAGGTAAGTCAAAAATATGTCTTAAGGAAGTCAAATAATTGAGTTTCATTTTTAATGAGACAGTAATTTCCGTAGATCCATCTAAGGTAGAATCCATTTGTAAATATGTCCAATTCCTAATAATTTCTAATTATTCCTAATAATTTAGAGAATTACAGAGGTTTCTAGGTAGGGTTAATTATTTGAGTTCATTTATGAAGGATCTATCTAAAGAAACTACTAACTTACGTCAGTTATTAACTAAAAATAGTGTGTGGTTATGGTCTGATAAGCATGAGTTGAAATTTAACAAGTTAAAATCGCTTATTACTACTGCACCAGTCTTAACCTACTTTGATCCAAACATACAACTTGTTATGTCAGTTGATGCTAAAAGTGCCATGGGGGCTGTAATTTCTCATGGTATTAATCCTATTGCCTACGGATCAGCATCCCTTACTTCTACACAGCAAAATTATTCTCAAATTGAAAAAGAATTATTAGAATTATATGTTTTCTTTGGGTGTAACTAAATTTCACCAATATATCTTAACTTATATATCTTATTACTGTTAACACAGTAGTAGTTGAAACTGATCATAACCTGTTGTAAATCTTTTTAAAAAAAACACTTGCATGAGTAGCAGCCTCGTTTTCAAAGAATTATAATGCGTCTTCAACCGTATGATTTAATTGTGAATTATAAACCTGGCAAATGTTTGTACATTGCTGATACTCCACAATAAAGAGCAGCTGTACGTGATCATGCATTAACAGATTTAGATGATGATTTAACGCCTCATGTCAATTTATTAATGTCGGGTTAGTGACACTAGGTTACAAGAAATTCGTGATCAAAAATGAATCAAAAGACGAGTCTTTGCAAAACATTTT
The DNA here is from genome assembly GCA_023159025.1 of Thereuonema tuberculata. Lineage (NCBI taxonomy): Eukaryota > Metazoa > Arthropoda > Chilopoda > Scutigeromorpha > Scutigeridae > Thereuonema > Thereuonema tuberculata. Next base: position 3,328,827 of record JAFIDM010001028.1, read on the forward strand.
GTATTATTGTAAATAAGGTTGGATAGAACATAAACGTGATGTACCAGATTATGTCAAATCTTATTTTAGTGTCTAATGATATTCATGTAACATAAAGATACTGTACATTGGCCTAATATGAATAATGATATTGACAATTTTATTGGTAGAAATGAAATATGCCTCGTTCATCGTAAAAATAATCCTAAAGAGAATTTGGTGCTTCATGACTACGAACTATTTCTGTGGTATAAAGTGGGCATAGATTTGTTTCATTTCAATAATAAGACTTATCTTCTGGTAGTAGATGATTTTCGATTATTAACATTAACCAATAATGTTTATATATCTTTTAAGTTTTGCTCTGCAATAAAAAAAATAAAGTTTTATCTTTCATTTTTAGAAAAATGAATTATGGCATCTACTATTTTGATGGAGTTGTGAACGTCTTTTCTATTGTTGGAACCGAAGTATCTTAATTTATTATTTGTTTTGTTGATTACTCGAATACAGAGGTATTTCCTCGAAAAGTTGTTATGGTATGAAATGTTGTAATAAGGCCAAATATTACAAACATAAAGAGAATAATTTACAGGTGAACAAAAACTGTGCAATTATTCCATATGTGCAAGGTATTATTCACACCATAGCAACTATTCTATGGAAATAGTAGATTAAGCAACAAAACAAATAATAAATTAAGATACCGCATTTGCAACAATAAAAAAGACATTCACAACTCCACCAAAATACTCTATGCCATCCCGTGCCATAATTGAGATTGAAAATACAAAGGTTTCTTTCAAAAAGATTGAAACAGCACCAAGATAATTATAAAAATAAAGACAAATTCAGATCTATTTTATACTTACAGAAGAAGAATACTAGTCACATCCCCAATATCAATCAAATTGAAATATTCTCACTCCATTTTCTCTCACCTTAAGGGAGTCCTGACACATTGCCAACTCCCCTACCATCAATAATGATCTATCCAAAAACATTATAAGAAATTATTTTAACCCATCTCACTACTCCCAATTTCACAGTTGAAAATAGCCTCTAACTTGGCAGAAACGTCCTGTTTTAACTTTTCCAATGCATGACGAAAAATTACATTAGTAATTTGGATTCAATTTTATACTTTTGGAATCAGGATGATTTAATTTCTCTTTTTTCTTTTGATTTCTATTCTTACTTCATTCAGTTGCTCTCACTCCTTCCGCGTTTTCATTTTCTCCTAAGGAAGACATTTTAAATGATTTATAATTATTTTAATATTTAGTTTTTTTTAGAAACTATCGCGATTTAAAGAAATTCAAACTGGATTCACAAAATTAACTCAATCTACCTTTGTCTTGTATATGTTTAGCATATATTTAGTTTTTCATATATTTATATTTTTTTTGTAGAAATTTTAATTTACAATAAACATTTTCTTTCCACATATGAAAAATAAATTAGGTTTTAATTTACTAGTGTTTTTTCATTAGTTAACAATTTGCGAACACTGATATATTCTTACCTTTTGAAAACAAGAGGTTGTCAATTTTTTAATTGTAGCAAAAACAAAGAGAAACATAATGCGAAAGAAAATTTTTAAAAATCCCATCAACATTTTAACAAAAGGATTTTGTAACTTGAGCATTATTTGAAGAAAATGAATTTCTTATTTCAGGTTCTATTACAATCACTTAAATTATACAATAGTAAGTTTCTTGGAGGTTTCTACACAATAGAAAATTATTTACATAAAGAGTCAACACAGCTATTGATAAAATATAGCCTATGAGTATTTCCAATGCTTAATTGATTTTAATGCTTTAACTTTTATCATACTTTTATTATATTTATAGAAAGTGTACAATGTTATTAACATATTTGTTCTCAGTTGGTTACATTATCATTTCAAAGATGTTTTTTTTTATACGATTAAATAAAAATTAGAGATGATTGATTGAAATATTTTACAAAATCAATGTCTAAAAGCAATGTCAATTAAATATTACAGTCATTATTGGAAATGTCTAAATATTTGATTAATGCCTTCTAGTCTGTGAGTTTATGATGATGCCTCTGAACATTTGGAAGATATGCTGTACAATGGGGTTTTTCCTGGCATGGCGAATTGCTTCTATTGTGTTCAGAGCACCGATAACTGCACTTCTTGCTTCACTTATCATTTTGATATATTGGTCCACTTCAGGGTGTTCTCCAATGGTAATCACGTGTACATTCTGTAACACTTTAAGCACCTTACTTTCGAATTGCTTGATATCCTTTTCGAAGAGGTCTGAGGGTTCATTAGCCAGCTTCAATAGAGCGTTCTCCACGCGGCCAATACTCTTATTCATATATCTTTGCACCACAGGTGGTATGATGCGGAATTGGTTGGCCCTCCGGGTCAGGTTCTGATTGAAATCCTCGAACTGCTTTTTCAGGTAGCGACCAAGAGCGTTATCAGTGAAGGTTTCATTCTTCTTGAGTCGCATCCTATCTTCAATTCCATAAACACAAATAGCAAGAAATACCAACAGCAAAGTTATCTTGAGGCCTTGCATTGCGAACTGAAAAATGAAAATCAAATATTAGAAATTTGAAATACTAAGGCCACAATGATCTTATCGTATCTATGTAATCTAAAGATATTTTTAATCGTTAAATCAGAATTAATAATTCATTTTACTTCTTCCTTGCAAATCGTACGACCTATTGGATAATAAAATAAAAACTCTTGAGCTGTTAGTTTTTCTGTCAACATTTCCAGTTCACTCCACTTCTATTTACATTCCATAACGGGCAAAGACTAGGAATTTCAATATTGTAAACGTAAGGATTAGTAGAAATGAATCCATTTATTCTTCAGATGGATGGTAAGAATTTATTTTCTAACCACCTGTTGCATCATTGGATTTCTGCTGCAAAAATAGTACATGAGCACAGAATCAATTATCAAATTGGAATAATGGGAGATTCATGGATTGACTGAACTTCACTACAAAAAATGCTAGGAATTAGTGTTTTTTTCTAAAATACAAAGCTTACATCATTCAAATTAAATTATTTGCTTTCGTCGTTGAATAATTTAACTTTCCTTCAGTTTTTTTCTGATCTAAGATTTACTTGGCAGATCAATCTAGAATTTTGTAAATTTAATTTGGGTTTTGTGTTATATTTTTCTAGAAAATTTCATTTTAAATGCAAATGAAACTTTTCTTTTTCTTTTTTTTTCTTTTAAGTTTAATGAGTTGTAATGAAATAGAATGAACAGAAAAAATGGCCTAGAACAAATAAATTGAACAATCTAAAAAGAAGGACATCGAACATGTCTGATCTTTCTTTGTATAAGATATTTCATTCAAACTTATTTCTGACCTTTTTCAGACGTAGTAGAGGAGCAAATAAAAATAAATTATTTATCTTTCCTCGAGAACATAAAACCGTTAATACATAAATTTTGAATTTCATAACAATACAAAACACGTGTAGAGTAAAAGATGACATTAGAGCACAACTTAATACACTTCACGAAATTCAAAGTTACCAGAAGAAATGGGTTAGCCATGAATGAATAACTAAACATGAATACTAAAATTAATTCATCTTAAATTTAACCTTACAGAAAAAAGAGAGCGAGGACTTTCCAAGAACAAAGATCAGTTACATCTGATCGAGTTAGAAACAGACGACTCCTAAAAGACAAGATAAAACAAAAGAGAAAGAAACAATTTAAAGAAAGTTTGTACAAAGAAATGAAGATTAATCTTGAAGATTCATGTCTGATCTTTGCTTTATGAAAAAATGACTCTTTGTTTTCTAAAAGTTTTCTGAAGATTTTCAAAAAGTTATTCTTAAGAAAGAAAGGAAAGCATCATTGATGAACAGAAGGATGTTACAGAAGAAAGAAAAGGAATAAATAAGCCGCTATAAGGTCTTGTACAGAAGTGATATGCAATGAAAACAGCAAAGGCTACCGCTGTCGCCACAGCACATTCTCAAAGGAAAATGTCAAAACCATAGTTGAGGGGGGAAAAAAAGATATTTAAGGTTTTCAGTTGAATGAAGCTTCTCATTTCTAAAACAAATTGTAGTGAAACAGGTAAAGTTAATGGACGAGTGTCCATTATTCGTCTTATGACCTTTGAATTATGACCAACTATTTTAAATCACAAAGAAGTGTAATTACATTCTAAGAAATGTTCGCAATCTAATTGTCAGTTGTTTAGGAATTAAAACAATCTCCAAATGATTCATACGAATAATTCAAATAATTTTCAAAAAAGTGAAATAAATCAAATTGGAAGTTTTAAAGCAAATGGAATAAAGCTTTAGTTTTCTTATTTCTAATTAATAATAATTTCTAATCGTAAATAATAAAAGCGAAATTCTACTCTTACTCGATCAGCCGTGAGAAATTGAATTGGACTAAAGACCTGGCGTCCAGAATCCTTTATAGGAGATCAATTCTTTTCCGGATTATTCCATATAATACAATCATTTTTTTTATAATTCCTTTGTTTCCTTTCCTAAGGTTTTCATACAACAGCTGTCTGAAGAAAACAGAAAAACCACGTACTAGTGCTTTTGTTTGAACACATTAAAATAAAAAAAATACATAGAAACCTGAACAGAATAATAGAAACCTAAAGAACATAAACATTTCCGGGGATGACTTAAAAACTGGTGAATATTTGAAAATGATGATGAAATAGGATGAGTTTTCAAAGTAATGTACATATTATAAAACACACAAGAATCTAATCGAGTATTTTCGCAAATAATTGATATAAAATATCTGAACATTTATTTTCTTTAGATCAGCTTTCCTTTGAAAATAAAAGAAGATAAATTGAAAAACAAGCGCGTTCAGAAAAGGCACAGAAATTAAAAAATATCTGAGCTTTCGTCGGTGGGAATCTGGACGGCCGTTTCGTTCTTTTTGTGAATTCGTCAGCCAGATCCACTCACCAGATGAAACGTTTAGAAATGATAAGAGAAACCACTCTGGCACCCAACAATGATCTCCCTCCAAAAGAAAACACAATTAAAAAAAACAAAGCTTCAAATCTTGGCCTGTGAATCTGTGACCTGTCCCAGACGCTCACCAATGAAAGCTCAGATATTTGTAATTTGTGTGTGATTTCTGCATTTGTTTATATTAATTTGGTGGCGTTAAACCCTATGTTTATTAACCCTTCAAGCCGGTATGACGTACCCTGTACGGTCCCAAGGGTTTGTCTCTCAGCCGGTTGACCGTACAGCGTACGTTCTCTGCAGGGGTAGATAATTGGCGGCCGCCCGCGGCTAATTTTACAGCGGAAATCTGTAATTTTCCACTGACTGAAAGACAATGAAAAAAGCTTTCATTTTATTGGTCAATTTTAAATTTTCGCGCCCTAGTTTAGCAATTAAGGAATTTTCTTTCAGCTTCTTTCTTCTTTCAATTTGTTTGTGATTCATGGCGACTTCAACAAAACGGCGTGCGCTCACTGACGATGAGATCCAATTAATGTTGGATGATTCTGATGTTGAAGACGTTAATATAAACAATGAAAGTGATTCCGACAATTGTGTCAGTGAAGGAGATACTGAAAATAGTGAAGATGAAATTGATTCGGACGGAAGTTCTAGTGTTCAATTGCCGGCCGCAACGGGTACGGATTATTCGTGGAATTGGAATCCGGTAAGTTCTCAATACAGACCCACGAAAGTGCATTTTTCTGGCGAAAATGGACCCCGAAAAACAGTAAGTTCTATTTTAGAAAGTTTTTTACTATTTTTCAATGCTATGCTTTTAGATATTATTATTATAGAGACGAATCGTTATGCTGAACAATTTATAGGTTCACATCAGCTGACTCCAAGGTCAAGATGTAATTCATTCACACCGACAGACAGGAATGAGCTGCTTGTTTATTTTGGATTATGTATGCTAATGGGAATTATTCAAAAGCCAACATTAAAATCATATTTTTCAAGAAGCAGTTTAATTGAAACCCCAGTATTCCCAGACACCATGAGAAGAGATAGATTTGAATTGCTTTCGAAATTTTTACATTTCGCCGATAATTAAAAAAAAAATGAATTCACAGGTTCCAAACATTTGTTTAAAATTAGTTCTGTTTTAACGGTTTTAAATCAAAATTTTCAGTCGGCATTTTCTCCAGGTGCCAATATTTCAATTGATGAATCGTTAACTTTGTGGAAAGGAAGGTTATCGTTTCGTCAATATATCCCAATGAAGGCTGCAAAATTTGGCATAAAAACGTTCGAATTATGTGATTCAAAAACAGGTTATCTTTGGAACTGTATTGCGTATACTGGACAGGATACTGAACTTGACTCTAAATTTAGTAGCCAGTTAAATGGAAAAACGTCAAAAATTGTTTTAAAATTAATTGAACCACTTTTAAATCAGGGCAGATGTCTATGGATGGATAATTTCTATAACTCTCCGGAATTGGCTTTGTTATTAAAAAATCAGGGAACAAATGTAGCTGGAACATTAAGATTAAATAGAAAAAATGTGTCTTCAGAAATTAAAAACATAAAATTAAAAAAAGGGGAAATATTTGCTGAGCAATGTAATGATGTAATGGTGATGAAATGGAAAGACAAAAAAGATATTGCAATGATTTCCACCTTTCATAATGCAGATACTGAAACAATAAAAAAAAATGGAAAAACAATAGTTAAACCCAAATGTGTATTAGAGTATAATTTGTCAATGGGGGGAGTTGATTTAAAAGATCAGAAATTGCAACCTTACCTATTAGAAAGAAAAAAATGCATGAAATGGTATATTAAATTATTCAGGAGACTTTTAAATGTAGCAATTCATAATGCATTTATATTGTATAATTCCAGTAATGATCAGAAAGTTGAACATTTACAATTTAGATTGGAACTAATTCAACAACTGCTGTCACTCAATACTGGATTTGAATGTGTGAAACGAGGTAGGCCATCAATTAATCCTTCTCCATCACGGCTGACAGAGCGTCATTTTATAGAAAAAATTCCACCAAGTAATACTAAAAAAAAGCCACAGAGACGTTGTGCTGTCTGCTCTAAAGGTGGTAAGCGAAAGGATACCATTTATTGGTGCCCAAATTGTGAAGTTGGACTTTGTTTAGTGGATTGCTTTAAAATTTATCATACAAAATTATATTTTTAATGATTTATTATTTTTTTTCCAGGTAAATATTCGTAAAAAATATAAATAAAATAGATCAGATTGTATATTAAGTCATTGTTTTCATATAAAAAAAATATCAAAGTTCTAAAATATTCCATTAAAAAGAAATTAATTATAGAATAAGAGTGTAACAAAATGAAGGGAACGGGTAAAAACAAATACCGCCTGAGAGACATGTGCAGTGAAGAGACTCACCGGCCTGAAGGGTTAACCAGGTTGGGTTCAGCCTTGGTTCTTTTTGTCTTCCAATTCCTATGCGTCTGATGGATTCGCAGGTCGGGATTTGCTTTTTTGGTTTACTTATTCTTAATTGAGTTTTCTTTTGGGGGGAGGCCACTGTTGGTGCGAGAGTGGTTTCCCTTAATACTCTTGTACTATCTGAGCATTTCATTTGGTGAGTGGGTCTGGCTGAAGGGTCCACAAAAGGAGGAAACGTCTCTCATCAATGAAAGCTCAGATATTTTTTAGTTTCTGTGCCATTTCTGCACTTGTTAATATTAATTTGTGGCATGTTAAACCGTATATAAACTTAAAAATCTCATCAAAGCTAATGATAAAGCATTACTGCATTTTGATCAGCCTGGAACACTAAGAGATGCTCACTTATCACCGCAAACATTGATTAAGGATAGCCAGTCAACAACAGTAACTAGTCATACGTTACATCAAGGCCAGAATAAACAAGTGTTGTTAGCAAAAATGGAGGACACTTTTGGAAATCAACACATCTGTAGAGCTCTTCTTGATAACGCATCAGAGGCAACATTTGTTATAGAATCATTATTATAACATTTAGATCTTCGGAGACAGCAAACTACAACGAGTATTGTTGGAATATTTGAGTCAAAGACAGAGACAGCACATGGAATGGCTCAAACTGGAAGTAAGTTCACAAGTTGGATCATTTAATACAACAGTCAATGCTTGTGTAATTTAGAAGATTACTAGCAAACTGCCAAAAGAAACGATTTGTGTGAACAGTTGGAAAGAACTATATAATTTAGTATTAACTGATTCAGATTTCAATAAACTAGGTGAAATTGATATTTTAATTGGTAGTGACTATTATTATTGTAAAAGGAATATTTCAGTTGGCGAATGTTGCCACTTATATACAAGACACCTTATTTGGTTGGGTAGTTGGTGCACCACCGAGTAAGAAACACACTATTGCAGCTCATCTCACCACTACTCAAATTCTTGAAGATTTATAAAATTTCTGGAAATTGGAAGAAGGAACAGTGCAAAGCTTTATTACTCACGAAGAAAAGCAGTGTGAAGAACATTTCCTGAGAACTCGTACTTGTAATTTGAGTGGTCGTTATGTTGTTGGTTTATTATTTAAATGCAACATCAAAGAGTTAAGGTGTTAGGTGAATCAAAACAAATGGCTATTAAATGACTTCTTGCAGTTGAACGTGGATTAAATATTTCTGAAGAGCGACGACAATCCTATATGACGTTTATAAAGGAGTATGAAGAATTAGGGCATATGTAACTAAAAAACTTTAAAACATTTGAATGTCCTTCAACATCATTTTGTGCTTAAGGAAGACAGTACTACTACAAAATTAAGAGTAGTGTTTGATGCTTCAGCGAAGATTACGTCAGGTCTTTCATTAAATGATACATTAATGGTTGCCAAACTTCAAAATGATATTTTTGATGTATTTTGAGATTTAGATCTTTACGCGTTGTCAGCAAACATAGAAAAGATGTATCGATTTAAATACTTGTTTGAGAAGAAGATAGATGTTTTCAATGGATCTTGTGGCAGGAGCATGCAAATCAATCTATTCAACAATATCAACTTATTACAGTTACTCATGGTACAGCTTGTGGGCCTTTCTTAACCATCAGATCTTTACAACAATTAGCACGAGATGAACAATAACATTATCCACGAGCTGCAGCTATTGGGAAGCGAAACGGACTATAGAGGGCGCTACGAGCAACATGTTATAGTTGATCAGTCGCCCAGCTGATTTCATGAATGAGCCACGTGCCAGCATGTCCAAGGAACAAGTGACGAAGAAAAAGAGAGGTGGAAAGAATTGTTGTGTTCCCCAATGCTTCAATAAGTTTTACGGAGATAAAAAGAATATCACCTTTCATTCTTTTCCGAAAGACAAAGCTTTAAAAAAAGCTTGGTGGGTGAAAATTCGGTCTGGCAAAAAGCCTTCGAAATGGAGTCAGATTTGCAGCGACCATTTCAGAAAGGAAGACTTTCTAATAAAAGAGGCAGGCAAGTTCGTTAAAAAAAAAAGTTGTTTTGAAACATCTCGTGAATCTTTCGACATTAGTTTTATTTATTGCAAACAAACCAAAATAATTATAGTCTAAATTTATTTATAGTCTAAATTTGTTTTTATTTCAGTTTTTTGTATATTTAAATCCATGTATTAAGTCTTGTATTCAGAGGAAAACTAAGTAGTATTAATAAATACAGAATAACCAACTCGTTTTTGTTCTTTAGTTCTTAAAAGGCAAACGCTCGAATCGTAAACATGTGATTCACAAAATAGCTATATAGCTTAAAATATTTTTAAAACCTATTATGTTGTATCCATTTTCTTCATACGGAAGCTTAAAGCTATAAAAAATAGAATAATAATTTATTTCATTCATGATTTTGATATTAAGAATGATTTCGAGTAAATTTAAAGTGAATCATCGTAAGTTATGTCGAAACCTCGTAGATTATTTCGTCATGCTTTCGTCATGTATTTGAAAAGCCATGTTGAATGGAGTAATTGATTAAATCTTTATTTTAAACATTTTAAAAGTATTTATTCACTATTATTGTAAAAAGTATTTTTTTTTTTTTAAATTTCTTTGGTCCTGAGTTAAAAGTTATAAATGTTTTTTGAAAGTACAATACTGAAACTGTAATTTTTTTTTTATTGTTTCGGTTACTTTATTGAACATTTACTTACACATTTTGTATTAATAGTAAAAGTAATTCTTAAAGAAACAATTTTTATTGAATAAAGAATTCTAGCTTGACTAATAAAACATTTAGCGTTTACATTTTTTCTCCTTGAAACACAGAACACGTGGTTAACAATGTTACATGTACGTACTCAAAATAATATAAATCACTTCACTAAGACCCCGGAACATTAGAGGGGAAAAAAGTCAAAATAATAATAATAATAAAAAGGATTTAGTTTTTTTGAAAATACTTTATTATTAGTAAAAAATTTTTTTTCAAAAAAACCAATGCATTTGTTTACATTTCAAACAAGCTTATTTTAACTACAAAAGAAAGCGAAGGCATCAAAACGAATCATTATGGTTGTTTTTTTTCAATCACACTAGAATATTAATTACTGTCATCATTTAATAAATTTATATATAGATTATTGAAATAAGCTATTTTTTTTTATCTATATAAAATAATATAAACCTTTAATCTGCTTGTTCTCTGTAGTTTTGTTTGTTACCACGCTGCCGCTTAAAACTTCGATTTCGCCGCAATTTTCTTTAGGAAACGGCTTCTGGATTATTTCCTAGAGGTATATACTCTTCTTGGGAATCACAAATTCACAAAATATTCCAAAAACAAAAGAATTCGAATGATAAATTCGCAAGAAACAACGAGATGACTTGATTCCTGTAAAGCAAATCAATTGACTGTAGACTCTCCGATCAACTGCAACAGCTTTTTTTTTTGGCCACCAGATGTCGCAGCCCTGCTGTTCGCTTCCCAATAACCTTAACAGACTTTTATGTAGATGACCTGATGAGTGATGATACAATGCAACAAGCACAACAGTTATGTAATGAGCTCATTGTCATGTTTAAACCAGGTGGTTTTGACATTCGTAAAAGGGCATCAAATGAACGCCAGGTTATAGAACATTTACGACATCATTTATGTGAAGTTCGATCATCATTAAATACTACTTGTGAAGAGTCTTTTGGTGTACGATGGGACTCAATAAAAGACAATTTCATTTTCCATGTGTGGGAATCAAACAAAACAGAAATAACCAAGAGAAACATCATGTCTCAAATAGCAAATCTATACGATCCTCTTGGCTGGTTAACACTATCATCATTTAGGATAAAAATTCTTATCCAAAAGCTATGGTTATCAGGAGTGGGATGGGATGACAGTGTGTCATGTACAATATAGTGTGAATGGAATGCATTCAAGACAGAGTTACCTTACATAGAACAACTAAAGCAACTCGATTTGTTGTGGACATAGATGCTGATTTGCAATTATTCGGATTTTGTGATGCATCACAAACTGCTTATGGTGCATCAGTGTATATTAAGTCAATAAAGTCAGCTCAGAAGTATCAGTAAATCTACTATATGGGAGATCAAGAGTAGCACCAACAAAACAAGTGTCATTACCAAGACTGGAATTCTGTTCTGCACTCTTATTGGCAAGATTAATGAAAACAGTGAAAGTCTTGCCCTGTCCACCACTTCAAGCAGCGCCAGCATTAATGTGGAGTGATTCAATGACTACCCTTGCATGGATAAGCAGTTATGTAAGTCTCTGGAAAATTTTTGTTGCGAATCATGTAGCTGAAATACAAGAAGTGAAACCACCATAGTAACGGCATCATATACCATCACAAATAATCCAGCTGATATTGTTTCAAGAGAACTCTTCCCATTAATTCGTTCTCATATGTGATGGCATGGACCTAGTATCATAAAAGAAAATCAATGGCCAGAGCAAGATCATTAGTTAGAAACTCGTACGGAAGAGCGAAAGCAAACTAAGGTTTTGGTAACCACAAAGCAAGACTTATCAATGCTCAATCTTTTTTCCAGTTTGATTAAATTACAGAGAGTGATAGCGCATTGTATGTGGTTTTTTTACATAACTGCAAATATGAACGTCATTCACGAGTAGCTACTACTCTTACCAATTAAGAGCCGAACAATGCTCTTAGGATATACATTCTATAAATGCAACAGGACATATTCCAAGATCTCATTGAAAGTCTTTATAAGTGATCATAAAAGGAAGCTTAGATATATGTCATTTACTCCTTTTTTTGATTCTCATGGAGTACTCAGAGTGGGTGAGATATTATATCATTCTGATATAACATTCAGTCAAAAATTTCCTATACTGATTCCAAAGAAACATAATTAACACAACTTATTGTCAATTATTACCATGAAATATTAATGAATGCAGGAGTATAATTATCTTTTTCAAATTACAATTATCTTTTGGATTATTAGTGGTCGCAGTGCTGTATATTTTTACATTCATAAATGTATGAAATGTTTTCGAGATCATATTGTTACCGGTCGATTTGGCCACTCACCCATCCAAGGAGTCGCCTCGTCCAACCCGGCTTCCAACAGTGGCAGGAACGAGGCATCGAGCGACCTTAAATAGAGCGGCAGAGCCCAGCTTAGACAGTTCGTTTGAGGCAGACAGCCACGAGAGTTTCTCCACCCGGAGAAAGAGGAGGCAGCCGAGTTCGTTTGGCGGCAGCCAGCCGCAAGTAGGTTCTCCACCTGGAGAAAGTGAGAGACATTTAGCCCGAGAGGCTAAATAGTGAGTTGGTGGCCGAGTGCGACAGTCAGTAGAGTGCGAGTTAGTTCGGTGGCCGAAGAGCCACTCAATTCTCTCCAACCAGCCAGGAAGATAGAGAAGGTACGACTACGGAAGAAGTCATCCCTAGCCTTAAAAGGATTATCTGAGGCCGCAGAACTCCAGAGACGACCGGGCCTAAGAAGGTGCGACTGCGAAGAAGCCATTCCTAGCCGTGGAAGAATTATCGGAGCCGCAGTGTTCCAGAGACGACCGGGCCTAAGAAGAGTGCGACTACGAAGAAACCATTCGTAGCCTCAGAAGGATTACCTGAGTCCGAAGAATTCCAGAGAAGACCGGGCCTAAGAAGGTACGACAACGGAAGAAGTCATTCCTAGCCGTAAAAGGTTTACCTGAGTCCGCAGAGTTCCAGTAACGACCAAATCCTAAGAAGCTGCGACTACGAAGAAACCATTCCTAGCCGCAAAAGGATTATCTGAGTCCGCAAGATTTCAGAGACGACCGAGCCTAAGATAGAGCGTCTACAGGGAAGTTACCTATAGCCGTGAAGGACTACGTTGGTTAAGAAGTGTACGCAGTGGACATTTAAGAGCCGAAGGCTAGAATAGTTAGGACTATTGGCAGAACTATATTTACTTGATAAAGAAATAAAGTTTAAGACTAACTTGGTTAGTACAACACTAAGGTTCACTAAGGTGAAGCCTTTATCTCGATTCTCGCATTAAGTCCCCTAAGCCGCCGGACGTTCGTGGTGTTACGACCTTTCGCCACACAGGCCGGTAGCATTTATTGGCACCCGAATGGGGATGCGACAGCCGATCGAGACAAAAAGTAACCTGTATCTGTGAATATGCAGACCAGATCAAATAGCAGTGCCAGTGCATCTAGTTCAACTTTTGCGACAGTTCTATTCCTCTGCTGCCAGATTGAAGTATAGTGGGACACATGGTGAAAACTTATCGCAGTTTTTATTTGAAGTGATCGAGGTAAAGGAAATAAATAATTGGTCTCAAAGACGAGCAATCGCCTATTTAAACAATTGGTACGGCAAAAGCATGGCATAACTATTTTGGGTTTGAGAATCAGCTGACCACGTGGAGTCAAACTTGGAACTAGCTGTTCATTAGAACATGCGTTGGCTAGACGCCAGAAGAAGGAAGAACCTGTCTTTAAATTTTTTAACGGGGAAGTCGGACTTCTTCAACAATGCAGGTGTGTTATGCCAGAAGACGAACTGGTACGAAATGTTGTTCGTGGATTACAATCTTGTTACCGAGAGAGAGACTGGAGATCATTCAGCCAAGAACCGTTCGCCACTTGAAAAGTCAGCTTCAAGCTTACGAAGATTACAAATAGGACGGGGATGAAATCAGCATGACATACAGGAAAAGGGAAGACCATACGAAGATGACGTCGGGCTGCAAAAAGCCTATAGAACAGCATCGTGCCATGGCTGTTACTCCCGAGAACGATGTCCCACAAAAGTCAAGCTTTAGAGACTGGAAGTGTTACTACTGTAATAAACTCGGTCACGGGATAGCCTTCTGCCCGGAGAGAGAGGCTAGAATACGGGTAGAAATATTAAAAGAAAAGGAGGATAATGAGCAGTCCAGTGAGAAGAATAATGCAACAATGATAGGTATTACCGACACAGTCAAGTAACCCCATCCTTGGGGCTGGTGGTATTAGATATAAAAGTGAATGGAAAAGTTTGTGAAGCAGTTATAGATAGTGGTGCAGATATAATTATTGTTAATGCCGAATTTGCTGAAGCACAAAGGTTTCGTAAAGCGGAACGTGCTCTTGAAGTAAAATTAGCTCATATTGGAGGACAGGACATTGAACCGAATGGGTGTGTGAAAATACTTGCACAAATCGCGGGTGAACAGTATCAGTTTGAAGCAGTTAAGGTAAAAAATGTGCCTGACGCATTAGTGTTGGGATGTGATTGGTGTCAAACCAATGGAGTTCATCTAGACTTTGAAGAAAACATTATCACAATTTCTACGAAAAGTGGAATAAGTAGAATAAAGATGCCGTTTTTCAATCCGGTCAGGCGGCCCGTATTATTGGTAAATAATCGTTGTGGCAAGACGTGATAGTCAACAATGCCCTTACAGCGTCCCAACAACAAGAGGTGAAAGACTTTTGCGAAAATATAATAACTATTTCGCTGGTGAAAGAGAGAAATAGGGGAACGCCAAAGTGCCTGCCCATCGTATAGATACCCAGGAAGCGAAACCTGTACACCAACCCCCATATCGACGTTCTCCGGAGGAGGTCAGACTTATGCGAGAAATGGTGAAAGAGATGGGGAGGATCAAGTGGTGGAGCAATCGTCAAGTCCCTGGAGTAGTCCAGCGTTGTTGGTAAAGAGGAAAGATGGGTCCTGGCGGATTTGTGTGGACTATCAAAGGTTGAATCAGATCACGCCTGAAGATAGATATCCCATGCCCAGGGTAGACTAAAATACCGTCTAAAAAAGTCTAAAAAATCAACTTTATGACGGAAAAAAAATATTTTAAGTCCTTGGATCTACAAGCCGGCTATTAGCAGTACCCTTGGATGAACAAAGCATGAAGAAATCCGCATTTAGTAAACCCGACGGGTTGTATCAATTCAAATGCCTACCGTTTGGACTAGCTAATGCCCCGGCAACGTTCCAGCGAATAATGGACACCATTCTAGCTGGGTTAAAGTGGAACAATTGCGTGGTCTATCTTAATATTGTAGTCATCTCAAGTGACACTTGGGAGGAGTATCTGCCAAAAGTAGAAAAGGTGCTAAAATGGTTCATGTAATTTCAACTGAAACTCAAGCCGAGGAAGTGTCGGTCAAAATGAGTTCATTGTATGGGATTTGTAGTTGACAAAATCGGATTTAGACCATCCGAAGATAAAATAAAGGTGGTAAAGGAGTTTCCTCGCCCAAAGACCAACAAGGAGCTGAGAAGTTTTCTGGGTTTAGCCTCATATTATAGGCGTTTTATCAAAGACTTTGCGAAAATAGCTCGTCCTTTACACATTCTCACCAGGAGTTCAGTGGAGTATATTTGGACCAATGAAGCACAAGAAGCTTTTGATAAATCACAGGGGGGCACTGATTCAGTCACCGGTAATTGTACATTTCGATTCTACAGCCCCGGTCATCCTACACACAGATGCAAGTGTGCCGCCATAGGAGCAATAGTGTTACAAAATAAAGAGGACGGAGAGCATTATGTTGCGTATGCGAGTCGAGCGTTGTCAACGGCTGAGCAGAACTACAGCACTGTGGAGAAGGAAAGCATTGCTGTAATTTGGGCATTAAAAAAGTTTCACCCGTATATGTACGGACCTAAGATACGGGTAGTCATGGACCATAATTCTCTAGTTTGCTTAAAAAAAGCTAAGGATTCTCATGGACGTCTGGCACGTTGGCATATAGTCTTATATAACTACATGATAGAACTGCAATACAGAGCAGACAGACTCCACGAAGATGTGGATGCACTATCGAACGATAAAAATTGAGACGAACGACGAAACAGAACAGTCAGAGGAATACGAAATTTTCTTTATTACCGTAGCCGAATTGATCAACGCACAAGACGGTGACGGGTGGACAGCACATCGAAAAAGGCTTTGTAACCGGAATTTCGGAGAACTGACTTCTAAAGAAAGGAAACTTATCAGAGGGTTAGAGGTGATAAATGGAATTCTGTACAAAATGAATCAAAGGAAAACCGCCTTACGATCGTCAGTGTTAAGAGAACACCATGATCATCCTGCGGCGGGACATCAAGGAATTGAGAGGACTCTAGAAAGAATAAGAACTAGGTTCTACTGGCCGCGTACGGTGAAAGCCGTAAGAAGCTATGTGTTGTCATGTGACATCTGTCAGCGACATCGGATTCTGAACAAAACACCCGTGGCGCCGATGCAGCCGATTCCGCCAGGAGAGCTGTTCGAAAAATGGGGAATTGATGTGCTTGGCCCGTTTCCATTAAGCAGGCGACGAAATCAATATGTGCTGATAGCAACGGAGTATCTGAGTAAATGGGCAGAAACCAACAGCAAATGCCTTAGCTACATTTTTGAGAGAACAAATCTTGTTAAGGCATGGAGCTACGCGACAGCTCGTGTCAGATAAGGGTCCACAATTTCTATCTAATTGCATAAAGAGGTTGAGTTCTGAACGGGGCATTCAACAAAAAATTCACGGCCAGCTATCGACCCCAGGTCAATGGGTTGACGGAGAGATTTAAGAAGAAATCAAGTGGCATTTCATTCCTCCTAATGCTCCTCACTTTGGCGGCATTTGGGAGGAAGATATAAAATGAATGAAGCAACATCTTTATCATATGGTTGGGAATAAGTCATTGACATTTGAAGAATTGTATACAATGCTTACACAAATTGAAGCATGTTTGAATTCCCATTGTCATCAGATCCGAATGACCCTGATGCACTCACACCAGGCCATTGTTAATAGGTGAACCAATTGTATCAATTCCTGATCCAAATGTTCTTGAGATCAAATCCAACAGATTGTTTAGGTAGCAAGTCATCCAAAAATGTTCCCACAGTGTTTGGAAAAGATGGCATCAAGAATATTTAAGTCATTTACAGCAGCGTTCAAAATGGTTACAACCTTCAGTACAAATTGACATGAGATAACTTGTACTCATTAAAGAAAACAATTTACCACAATTCACTTGGCAGGATTGTGAAAGTTCATCCAGGAGAAGACAATATTGTAAGAGTTGTGACTTGAAAACAAAATCAGGTTATATGAAAAGACCCTTAATAAACTATGCAAATTACCTTTAGAAGATAAATGAAATCTTGAATCTCTGCATTTGTAAGTTTATTTATTGAAATTATCATTTCAAAGTGGACGGGTGGGTGTTGAATACAGCATTTCATTATTTTCTTAAAGTAATAGTGTTATTGAAGGATGTTATTAAAGTTATTTTTGGATAATGTAACTATTTTACGTGTACTGAAACATCGTAATTTCAAAAATATAGCCAAACACCTGTTTAAACAAAAACACATTTATACAATTTAAATTACAATACAAACGCAACTAGTTTCTCCAACGAGAGGTGGTATTCTCAATCAATTGAATGCAGCAGTGGGGTGAAATTATATAATATTAAATGAACTGGTGACTGGTATCGGGAATGACATCTGGTGGCGGCATGAAGAACGTCGCAGAACCTTATTTTTGGAGATGCTGTATGTCTATTGTTTAGCATGAGTTAGACACTGATATATTATTAATATTGTTGATTCACAACAGTCAGAATGGTTTGTTTGACTGATCCCCCGATCCATTTTTGGATCATTGTTATGAAGAGTTGCACTCGATGATGGAGTGATACGCCTTTGTCATTTGGATAAGAATCCACGAGACATCATTAAATAAGGTCGTGACTCAAGCAAGTCCAGCGACTGTTAACATTTTATTTATTTTTTTTTATATTTCTTTTTCCAATGCTCCCAAAATTCTGAAAATTTAAATATGAACTTATAAAAAATGCGGAATTTATATTTGCTTGTTTTTAATTTTCAAAATTTTCTTTAATTAATTAAATTAAAATTCAAAAACAGTCAATTTTTGGGGGCGTTTTCAAGGTATTACTTGGTGTTTTCCGTTTAAAAAAAACTTGACAAAAACTTGAAATGATAAAAAATTCATAAAATAATGATTTGTATCTAAAATATTCATTATAGTGCAACAGTTAATTTGTATGAAAATAAAAACTGTGTTTTTTAAAATTGTTAGAGAGTATATTATTTTTTTTGACGTTTTATCAAATACTCATAATAAAAACCGTTTTTAAAATATCATGCAAATTCATTGGATGCTATACGTTTCCAAAAATAAATTTGTCTTGAAGCATTTCTTTTATAGAAATAGATTTTAATAGAATTAACAAAGTTTTTTTTTAAGTTAAAAATACCAAATATACATTAAAAACGCTTAAAAAATTGACTGTTTTTGAATTTTAATTTAATTAATTACAGAATATTTTGAAAGTTAAAAACAAGCAAATATAAATTCCAGATGCTTCACAAATTCAGATTTAAATTTTCAGAATTTTTAGGTGCCTTGGTAAAAGAAATATAGAAAAGAAATAAAAGGTTTTCAGTTCCCTGCTTTTGCTTGAATCATGATCTGATTTTGTCTGATTTTGGAAGAGAAACAAACACTGATAAAGAAACCTGCACGTTCAGACAAGTGTGTATGGGAACGACAGCGTAGTAAAGACGAAATATTGGTATGGGAAGTTTGGATTCTGTAGTTTTGGATTAGCAGATTTATTTCGATAGTAACAAAGGAGATATTGCCATGAATAGTATACTAAATAGTTATCTTTGGTTTACTTCAATAGTTAATATTAATTATGAACCACTTACTAGTATAGAAGATGATTTAAATTGACTAACCATTTTCAGTTGTTTTCTATTTAATTTAGAGCAAAAAAATTCTTTGATATCTAAAATAATTTTAATTTATTCTTAATTCTATTGAATAAGTTTAGATTTGATGAACTCACCTGAGGGACCAGCGCTGATTCCAACCAATGCAGATTCAGACGAATAATGGCAGAAGATTAAATAAGACTGTTACCCAATGAGAGGAAACTGATATCACAATAATAAATATTTATATTTCCCGGAACTGCATTTACTCAGTCTGTGTTTCAAGAAACTGTCTAGTTTTGGATTGTCTAAGGCTTCGTAATTTATGAAAAATAAAAAAACAACAAGAGATGTAACATACATTTTATCTCTTCAATCAATTACATTTTCTTTATTTTTATATCCACTTCTTTCCGACTAATTTCGTGTTATTAGAATTTTCAAACACGAAATTAACTTCATTGATTTTTTTCTTGGAATAATAAAGAACTCAGTTGAATCTTAACGCTTTCGCAGCAAATTCCCTAAATTTTTTTCGTTGAAATGAAATTGACAGGAAGGTGTCATTAAAACCCAATTGAATCTTCAATTTCCTTCGTAAAGACACTCGTCATCAGTGGTTAAGGATAAGGATAAAAGAGGGTCGGTTGACTGCCGTTAGCCACTCAGACCTCATGCATGGGTCCATTATGTCCCCTCATATAACATTGTTGAAGTCAATGATTATTCTTCAACGTAAGGTTGAGTTTCTGTGGTCATGAAAAGTCCTGTAGATTTACAGAATAATAAAATGACCTTAGTATTTAAAGTAGAGATGTAATCAATGGTAATACGAATCTTACCAAAGATCTCCCATCTGTTCCTAGCTAAAGCAGGACAGTGACATAGAATGTGTTCAGGAGTTTCCTGATCCATTCCACATTTCCTACATAAATTACTTTGGGAAATGCCAAGTATATATAGGTGTCCTGAGTACAGTGTCCTATAAGAACCCCATCAGTGGTTAGTCATCAGTAAAAATCTTTCCTTAATATTTCATGTCTATTTTTCCTTCTACCAGAGTTTTTCATTTTTGAACATAACCAAAATAAGAAAAAAGTAAATTTGAAGGTAAAGTTTTGAAGAAAGCAATACAAAAAAATATACAACTTTTTTTTTTCTTGGTAAGTACTTCTTTTGTGGAAGAAAGAAGATTGAAATTTAGAAAATCTTTTTAGCTCCAACCCTTAATGCCCTTGAAGCATTATCTGAACTATTTAGGAAGTGACCTATTAAATTGAGTTCCGTTCATTCTTTATATCATAAAGTACATTTATTGAAACCACACCAAGTGATCTCTAATAGCATTTGTAGGAATAGAACTCTACTGACGAAATCACAGCTAATAAATAAATCATTCCTAATCTTCTGATTGTCTTTGTCTTGATATAAAAAGGACACAACAACATGTCAGTAATGAAATAGATCGTGAAAAAAAAACAGTTGTTTTCAAACATTCTTTGTTTTTTTCTTTCAGGTGTCGTTTTCTTCTTCAGTTTTCTTTTTCAAACAAAAGATATTTTCATTGAAAATTTGAACTCATGAAATTCTTACTATTTCTAATGATTTTTTTAAAAATTAAAAAAAAATGTATTATTCAAATCTATAAGGAAACGTAGGCGAAGAATAAAGAAAGAAAAAAGAAATTATAGAAAAGAAGAAATTTTATTCAAAGATCACTTGATTTGATAAAGAATAAAAATAAATAATTAAAAATAGTGAAATATCATCCGTAGGAATAATAATAATAAATTTATTTAAGAGACAGATCTGACAAAATAATCAATCAATATAAATAAAATCTTGTCTGAACAAATACAAAAGTTTCCTCTGACTATAATGTCTATTAAATCTGTCATTTAGATTCCGTGGAATCTTGAAAAGAAACTATTTATGATTTTATGTAATGTATATCTTTATTTTTATAAATATGTTTTATTAGCTGACTTCGCTCCGGCTAGTAAATGTAACGTAACAAAACGCTTTTTTTATTTAGCAAATTAATATCGAGATCGGAGAATATACGACTTCCCAGCCCTTTGTGGCCTTCTCCACACCTCTATCACTTCCAACCTTCCCCAGTTGGTAACACATCATGTGATTATTATAACTTAATAATTAGTCGTATCGTATATTTATCATCGTATACATCGCCTAATAGATTATCAGGTAACTCATGAGTTAATCGTGATCCGCGCCTGCAAATCTTATTAAATGCACTCATTAAAACAGCTAGTGCCATCGATCGGGAGGTGTGGGAAGTTAAATGCAGTGATTGTCCACCAAACCATAGCATGATTTTAAAACTGCGGTAGCCAAACTATTGACAGGTTTGGGTGGTTCGTATAAAATCGTATCCCGCGGGAATTACTTGATCGTCCGGGATAAAAAGTAGCCTACATCCTTTCCCGTGTCATAGACTACCTGCAAGCAAAATATCATTGAGATAGGTTGCGCCGTTGAGGCATGATTGAATGATAGACAAACTTATAGATTTTCGCTTTTGTACTTATATATTACATAGGATATCTTCTTGATTGATACGTTTATTCTTCGTTAACACTTGATAGCAACTATGTCGCCTAACGGGAGGTTCTAATATTTGTAAGTGACAGAAAGAAATAAAATGAAAATGAACAACTCTCCCAAACCCCATGGCTTTTCTTTTTATTAAATTTTCTCATTCTGAATTTTCCCTTTGGTTTCTCTAGATCTAACTCAAGAAATTTTTGAAATTCTTAACAATTTTAGATATTTAAGAAAAGAAGCATCCAAAACTATGTGGAAAAATAAAAGTTGAGTCTGTAAATAGAGAAACGCTTTCAGGCAACAAACATTTCTATAATTATTATTATTTATAAACTTTTGTTTTTATCTTGAGGTAAAAATTGAATAATCGTAAAAAATAAAGTTGTGCTGAAAAAGTCCCATGATTATGGTATAATTATTATAAGGTTTATGTATTATAAGAAAGCTTTAAGTTATGATTTGATTATAAATTACAATCTACTTAATTCTCTCACTGGGATTGAATTCAGTCAATCTCAGAATAGGTCCCTTTTTATTATTTCTCAAAATCATAATTCACTTTCTTTTTGGATTTTCTTTTATCCGTTTTTATTATTTGATTACTGTAGATTTTCCAATGATTATAATTTTCTAAAAATAACATTGTAATTTCAGTGACAACAATTTTCATTTAAAGATGGTTTTTTGTAATTTAATTTCTTTTTTTTTAATATTACTTCGGTTTATGACTGATTGGTTAATTTTTGTATGCGTAATAGTTTTTTCTAAACTTCTTTTATCCTTTTTTGCTGAAAGGAAATCATAATACGTTCAACAAGATTTGAAGATACTCAAGTCGGTCCATTTGTTAAATAAAACCCTTCAACGAAATTACATAAATGATTTAAATTCAAAAGTGGTTTAGCTTCAAAGAAAAGTAAGTGTTTAGGATATGAAAACTGACCCTAAATTATTACAGAGATTGACTTCTATTATATGAAAAGTTAAAAAAGATCTTTATATATGATCATGTCCAGAAAAATTAACAGAAGAGATGTAAAAGAAAATATTTAACATTAAAATTAATTTAAAAATAAGATCCTACAGAGATTAGGAATGGAATCATAGGATTTATTAATAATAAAATTACACAAAGAATTAAGTTTTACAGAAATTTAAAAAAGAAATTATCTTTTTGTTTATTTTTTTACGCAAAAAAAACTAAATAACAGTGAAGTATTCCTAATTCCTATTGATGCTAATTAAAAGGTTTTCTATTGGATCCATATTTTACAATTTCAGAATTTCTAAATAAACTCACTTCATTTCAAGTCCTCCTCTCGATAAAAGGTTCTGATAGAATGGTCGCTTAAATCCAATTCTATTAATGCTGTTTATATTTTTTATAATTAAACTTATTTTGTACATATAATTTATCATATCAGAATTTATCTATAGTGTGCTTTACTGGTTGCAAATAATAATTAAATCTGCATGTTCAAAATGAATACAATAATTTATTCTAGTTATACTTAATGAATGGTTTTATTTATGAATTCAAATTGATACCCGTTCTGTTGTTTTGTACTTTGTACTGCATTTAATGCAATGTCAGAATCTATTTGCATTCCATGTATGTAGAATCGGACTGCTTTCATAATCTCTAGTAGAGTGGTTATCACAGCATTAGCATCTCTATGAAGAGGACTTATCTTCTCCAGATTCTTCTCCACCACCTGAAAGAGTTGGGGTAATTCATCCGCCAGGTCAAGGATTTCTTTTTCCCAAATGAATATTTTTAAAACACAGTCTAAGATTATTTTCAGGGTTTTGTCGAATTGTTCTTCTCGTCCTTCTCTAAACTTCAAAAGAATGGCAGTTATACTCTTCGAAATGACCTCGGATAGGATCTCGGGAAGAGTAGGAAACACGAATTCTTTTCCTGTTTTCTCCTTGGAAGTCTTCATTATAGAAAAAGCGAATCCCTTGACGGGTTCTTCAGTGATGTAGTCCACGATATCCAGGATCAGTTCCTTCAGCTCTGCTTTGTCATTGGATTTCTCACAGTTCACCAACACCAGCAGCAAAGACAAACCTAAAGGAGAAACCATTAACAATTAAAAAACAGATTTCAAGACTTAACTAAAACACATTTCTATCAGGTTTAATTTTCTTTGAATTTAACAGAGAAAAACAAATCAAAAGATATTCTTGCAAATACTTTGCTGTAATTTGTAATAAAATGTGAAAAAAATAAAATAAAGAGAAAGTAACTTTGTCAGAATAAACTCAAAAGTAAGTTACTTAATTGTGGATTAGTAATTATAAACGATTAATCTCTGACCTTAAGATAAAAAGGATAAGAACAGGATTATTCCTTCATTATCACAAGAACTCAAATTCTGTTTGAATTTCCAATTAAGTTCGAAGAGTGAATTAGAATCAAAATTAAAACTATGTTCAGAATCACTTTTTTATAATTCACTCAAAGTCTACTGATAAGTTAAGGGGGGGTGTTACAAATAATGATTATCTTTAGATGAACCAATCATTGAGGAATGGATAGAAAATGATATATTTAAATAGAGTTAATGATTTCATATTTAACTTTTTTACAGATTAATTTTTTAAAGATTTTTAATTGGAATACGATTTGTTTTCCAAATTATGAAAAATCTTTAAAAAAAAATCTTTCTTTACCTAAAACTATTTTTTCTTTGTGGCATCTTCTTACTCTCAAATGAAACATGGGAAGGCCAAATACTTTCAAATTATTCACTAACGTGAAATGTTAACGATTTTCATTTCTTATAAATCCTCTAATTTCCACAGAAAAAGAAAATTAGGAATATTTGTCGAATGGTTTGATGTCAAGGGTGTCTCGATGAAATTCAAAATTTGAAAGAGGATTTTTCTCACAACTTTTAACGGACCAATTGAATCTTCAATCCCAACATCTATCGCGATTTCGTCGCTGTTACTCCTTGACAGCTACAGTAGAGGTCATTAGTTCAGAATCTAAACGAACTGAACAAGAAACAAAGTTCCTTTAGAATCCAACGTTCTATTAATTAACAAATTTTAACGAGCAAATGTGACAATGTTTACAAGGTGTGAAGAGGAAAAAAAAAACATAAAAAATTGCTTAAAAGTGTATATGTGGCAGGAGGGCGGGTTGAGTTAATTCTTACGTTTCGGGTGTCCACGGATGCCAATTAACAAGAATTAAGTCCAGTGGGGAAAGGAAAGAAGATCTCTTATAATTGTTAAAAATCGCTAATTTTGTGTGTTTGTGAAAATGTTGATGAAAAACTAAGGAGAAGGAAAAAGTTTTCTATCGTTTTGTTTCTTTCATAATTTCTTTCATTATCTCCAAGCAACTGATTTTGTCACTTAATTTCTTGAGAAGAAATCCATGCCTTAATATCAAAATAAAAAGTATTAAAATAAACAACATAGTGAAAGAATGAAAGAATACTGGAAAAGAAGAAAGAAGGGAGAAAAATAATCATGACATGTTATTTCACGTGGTCCATGGTCGGCCAAATTCGAAGAAAGAAGAAACAGATTCTTTGTATTTGGAGGACATCATCACATTTCTCTCTTTTCTCAGGTAAAAAAAAATAAACACGTGATGCGATTATAAATACTATAATCTTTAGTATGATTTAAATACAGCATTTCTGCAACAGATGGCATGACATGAACAACCGATCATCTACTGTTTGTTCTTGTTTTAGTGATAGGGAATCAATTCAGCTATTTTTTATACAAATAATGTGCATTAGAAGAAAGATCATGAGATCCCATCGAATTCCAAACAGACATCAACAATAGCCTACAATAAACACTCTCTTCGCTCACTTTGTTCCCACTTCTTAGAATGAAAATATCACGGGAGATATTAACTAATGGACAGTTATTCAATTATATTGTTTAAAATTAATGCATTAATTCAGCAGCTAATAATAATGTGTGATTAAAGGGAATAATCTCTCAGAATATTATTTAAAATTTCACTTCCTTACTTTTATGAAACTACTACAAAGTTGATTTGAATCAGGTTTAGGAAAAAAAAAGCACTCACCTGTAAGAAAATGCTTCATTGTAAAGGTAATCCTTGGATATTAATTCATAATCTCAAGAGTTTTATTTCAATTGGAACTCGAAATAATGGAGTAGAAAAATAGCAGTAGAAAATCCCAATGGAATTGTGCAAACGAGGTCCCCTCACACACACACCTGTGGTTCATGACGTCATATGACGAATTGAAATGATTCTATTAATTGTAAATAAATTAAAAATTAAAGCAAAAATTTACAACATTACAAAAATTATAATACAACATACGTAAATTGGATCCAATACGAAATATGATCTTTTATAAAGAAATCTAAAAAGAACCGAGTAGAAGGAAAACATGGATAGATGACATGTTTATTAGTTCTGAAAACATCTGTTGAGGATGGAAAACAATTCTATTTCCAAGCGAAAAAAAAATATTTCTTTTCTATTTATTGCAAAGTAAAAATAAAGAAAAAGAAAAATAAAAGCAAAAAATACAAAGCCTAGCTGAAATCTTGACATTTAATTAAGGTTCAAAATGAAGGGAAAATTCATAATTATTTTTCTATCAAATAGGCAGTTGAATAAAATTAATAATTTACATTTAAGATAAGTATTAAAGAAAGATAAAAGTATTTCCCATTTTCTATTATCTTCCCAGATAAAAAAGGTAACAGCAGCTCTTCTCTAAACAGCGGAAGGGAACTCATTGTTGGAACACTTTGACAGCCAAAGGAATCTACTCCGAAAGTGAGTTGTTTATTCTTCGTTTGTTAATTCATAATGGAATCTCAATACTTTATTAGTTAATTGTAAGATATTCCACAACAGGTCCTACAGGTCGTGGATTATTTTAAAATTTTATTTAATTGGTCGTGATTTCCTCTCAGTCCAACAAAAAAATGGTAAAAGATATTTAAAAAAAGTTAACTAACCTAACTTATTACTTGTATATTATTTAATATTAATTGAAAGAAAAAATCAAATTATATATAATTTAATGAGAAATAAAGTTTAACGTGAAATGGAACTAATGAAGAAAGTAATAACGCATTTGTCTACTTCCGCCCAGTCTGAGCAAGTCATCGATGAACAGCTGTTTCATCCTTATCAGGAGCCATCAGCCGGGTTTACCATCGATGATCAGCTCAGATTGACATGGATTTCACTCCCGCTCTAAAAAGCGAATGTTTAGACAAGTGCGTTTTTACTTTCATCATTAGTTCAATTGCACACTTCCATGTTACACGTTATTTCTCATTTAATTATTTCTTTCTTTGAGGATCCAAGATAAGATGTTTGGGCCTGTGTTTATCAGGGTTATTTTTATTATTATTGTTTCTGATGTTTGGAGGTCACTTCCGGGAGCGAGAGTCCAATTGTAATATAAGAAATTAGATTCCAAATTACATTAAGTTATTTAAAGGTTTATTTATTGCAAGTAGTAAGCTTTAATTTAATATTTAATTTAAGAATCATCTGTTCCTTTCATTAAGAACTAACTAGATTTCCATTTATTCAATTTACAAAAAAACAATTAAAACTTTCCTCTTGAGGTTTCGGTTTTTAGATCACAATTCAATATCCAAAATCAGAGCTTTCCTTTATTCAGTTCAAAGCCATGTTGTAGTTATAGTTAGAAAACAAAGAGAGCGTGTCTCGTGTAGGTCACGTGATCTGTTGTAGACTGCGAAGGGAATGTTTTTTTTTCCTCCTTGGAGCACGAGAGAGAATGAAGTTTTTTGTCTCTGTTTTATTTCCTAGTCTAGAAAACTTCCTAACTTTAAAGGATCTGAATTTTAGTCCGTTGTTGGCTTTTAGAGTTAAAATTCAACTACTGTTATTTTTTATGTAACCCAGATCGAGTCATGCAATATTCGGTTATAAAAAACCACATCACATGGAATACGGTTGGTTTAAAAGATCGTAGGTTCCAAAGGAAACAATTCCCTAAGGTTCTGGGTGTATTCAGATTTCAATATGGTATCAACTTGGAGACTTGTATCCTTTAAAGGCTTCAACTGGGAGTTGTGCTTCGGCTGTTGATCGTCCAGAGAAAAAAACATCCTGATAGCAGAGTCTTCAATCACAGACATCATGATTTCTTCTTTACGGTATATTCTATCAGTGATCGCCAATGCCCCTTCTCAGGTGATGATCTTTAACTTACATCTTCCTTTTCTTCTTATATCAAACAACTTATTGCCTGATATAATCTTGTAGGCCGTCGAGTGAAGGGAACAACGTAACTTCCAAATCCTCTCCGGTTCATTAGTTTCAGACGCTGTATTGCCTTAATCCTACGGACTTCAGAGGATCAGGTAATGTGTTCTAACTTAAACTTGATGTAAGAACCTATGGTGAGAACTACATTGCATTGGCAGAAGCCTAACAGCTGATTGTCTATTAGTGGATTCGAAAGGAAGTGAAGGAAAATAATTCTTGGAATTCTTTCTTTTAAAAAAACTGTCAGAAATAAAATCTGTAGAAAAAGGAGAATTTACAAAGAAAGGGGCTGACTTAATATCTCCGATTCAGATGACATAGAATTTTTTGTAATCCTTAACTGAAGTTTAACATGTAATGATTTAATGTAATTTTGGTAAAATTCTGTTTATTAATTCAACATTTATTCAGATGATAATTTGTATCTCAGGTGAATGGGTATTTTTTAAAGGACATCTGATGACATTTAACGGAATATTTCTAGTATAACTTAGGACTTAAACTTAAGGCTTAATTAAATAGGGAACCCTAATCCAATGGATCCAACTTTTGTCTGGGAATATTTTGGTTGTAAAAGAAGAGATTCTTTTTT
This sequence comes from Thereuonema tuberculata, assembly GCA_023159025.1. Lineage (NCBI taxonomy): Eukaryota > Metazoa > Arthropoda > Chilopoda > Scutigeromorpha > Scutigeridae > Thereuonema > Thereuonema tuberculata. Next base: position 3,357,384 of record JAFIDM010001028.1, read on the forward strand.
AAAATTAATTCAGAAAGTTACTGAATTTTTGGATATTGTTTGAATCTAATAAATGTTGATTCTAGTTTGTTTGGCTGTATTTTACATATTTGTGTTTTTATCCATTCAGCCGCATCCGACCCTTGGCGATTCGATGGGTCATTTCTCGCCACTCTTTCCGATCTTGTGCCTTCCTTTTTAACAGCTCTAAACTTAGGCCTGTTTTACATATTATATGAATTTTAATAGCTTACTTGTTCCATTTCTAGCTTAGACTGCCCAGGGTGTTTAATTTAATTGAATTCATTTTTTGAAATATATATGTCAGAATAATAAGATTAATCTATTCAAATATTTAGGTTTAGTTTCCACTGACGAACTCTTTAAGTTAGATAGATTGAAATTACGACTTAGTTCTCTGATTTCAATCCATCTAATTTAAAGAGTTTGGCAGTGGAAACTAAACTTAAATATTTGAGTAGATTAATCTTATCTACTCTGGATCCTCGTAAATAGAAATAAAGGAAGATTTAATTATAAATGTATGTTTTTAATTTATTCATTTCTTCATCGCTTCCCTTGGGAAACATGGACGCTTCCAGTGGTTTTTGATCAGAATTGAGGCAGAACTTGTGACGGACTGTTGCGATTGTATACATTGTTGCTTTTCATCTTTCAGCTTAAGTGGCTTTGTAACGTGGATAGTTCGTTGTGAATAGTTTAATAGTTTTTCGTTGTGAATAGTTGTTGTATAATGTGAATAGTTCTTTGTTAAAATGAGCAAATTGAGCAACATTGGTAATTCTTTTGCTCCACTATCAGTGGTCATTGACAAATGTGAATGTGGTCATAGAAACTTGACTATGTGGAGAAACCCAATAAACAATCACCCGCAAGGGAAAAAAATAGAGATTATTATGAAGGAAGTCCTTTGGACTAAGAAAAATAGGTAAGTTTACATATGTCACTACATAACCTCAAAGCATAAAAATCTAAAAAAAATTCTATATAATTTCAAACATATAAAATTATGCTAAATCTTATTTTTCATGGTGTTATTATTAATTCTCTGTTTTTCGTTCTTGTGCTTTTGCTTGTGCTTCCTATCCTGATGACTCTATGTTGTAATAAGCAGACAGACAAAGAGTGGAAGAGAAAATCATCTTTTGAAAACTTACAATATCTTGACTCTCGGCAGCACCTTATCAAGACGACGATAAAAGATATCGAAGCTGCTCAAGAGGTTGCTATGGAGCTTCTTCAAATATTTCTTTTTGTTGGAGCGCCAAAAATACTGCAGAGCGATAACGGTAAGGAATTCGTTAACCAAGTTTTCAGAAAATTGCATGGCAGTGTCCGGAATCAATTATACTAAATACATCCTCTAAGTCAAGGGAGCATCGAAAGATCCAACCAGGACGAGGAAAATATAATAAGAGCTTGGATGATAGAAACCGACAGTTAGCAATGGTCTACAGGCCTCAGTTTTGTACAGTGGATCATCATACAAAGCTGTGTATGGTTTTGAACTGAAACTCGGACTCGCCCCCATCAATCTATCTATCTCTTTCCATTGCACATTGACTGTAGTACACACTAAAGAAGATTTGAGAAAAATCCAACAAATAGATGATGATGATGATAATGAAGAAAAAGACGACGAATAAGAAGAAGGAAATCAAGAAAAAGGCAAAGCTAACGACGATGTTGTCATAGAAGTTCATGAAGAAAATACTCATGAAAACGTTCATGAGTACAAAGAGACTTGAGTGCCGTAACCACAGAGGACTGCGCTTGTTCAGAGGCAATCAAAGATTAAGATATGGAGAGTGACTTACGTAAAAATCCTTTCCACAGCTCATGCAAGTCATCATCAACGATAAGAGACTTGCATCTGCTGTGCCCTCTGTGCACTCATGAAGATAAAATTCAGGAAATTAGACAGGGTTCTCAAAAACGAATGAAAATTGCTGGAGACGAAATGTTAATGACCTGCAAATCTCAAAGTTTCCATTGGAGAGTTCGCGCTTCTTGCGGTCCCGAAGGTCGACAGGGGTCCAGCAGATCCCAAAATTTCGTCTATGTTATAACAATACTCTCCTTTTATAACATCAGTCTCACAGCCAACCATTAATGATATAAAAAAACGGAGTATACCAGATTGGCTGTGAGTGTTGTTAGAAAGGATGGTTTCGGGTGAAGAGTAACAAACACAGATAGACTCTACTAAAGAGCTCTCAGTGAGGGAAGCCATAAAGAACAACTCAGGAGGGGCTCTGTCAATGTTCTTGCAGACCAACATCCACCAAACAACAAGGAAATGTATCTGTAAGAAAGAGGGCAAGCTAAATAGCCAAAATAGCAAGCTAAGCCATAATAGAATGCCATGTGTTAACAAGAAGGGAAAATTTCGGTGGGAGAAATTAGTAAATAAAAAATAAATTTAGATAAAAGCTAAACGTGTTAAAATTGCATTTAATAGAATACGAAATCAACTAACACACCAAAAAATATATATTATAGATATCATAATATCAGGATTGACAAGGGAATCGAACAAGATTCCGATAGCTCTCCTTTTGGTTTAACATAATATATTTTTTAAACATTTTTATTACAAAGACTTTTTTAACAATTTTTGGCGTGTTTGTTGATTTCTTATTTTATTTAAAAACATATTTAGAAAATATTGTTCTATTATTTATTATTTTTTATTTGTATTGGTCGTACTATTGTATTTGCATTGTATTTTTCTGATATTATTAGATCTCAATATAATTTTGTTTGCATTGCATTTTTCTCTCTTTTTTTAGATCGTATTCTCTTTTAATAAAATCTCATAAAAATACAGTATTAAAATAATTTTCTTTTGTGGCAATGATGATATCTGTTATTGTATTTACTTTGTATTGTTTCTGATATTTGTTCACACCTTCTAACTCTTCAGAAAGTATCTAAAACAGGCTGGACACATGCTGTAAAAATGGATTGATGAATCGTCTTCTCCAATATATGTCTAACACTACCCTGACACTTCACGAAATGCTTAATTCCGGTTGGACACATGCTGTAATACAGCATCTGTCATCTCAGTTTCTGACACTTAGCGAATTCTAGATAGATACGGTAATTTTTGATTTGAAGATTGAATGCAATCAATTCAATTCAATTCAATTGAAAGCATGTATCCATTGTGGTTAGAGTCTTGGCGATGTGTTTAGACATTTCATGAAGTGCTAAATTACTACAAGTGGCTGCGACACATACATTGCCATAAGATTAAAGCCCACTTTAATTTACTTCTGAATCACTGTGTATTTATATAGAAAAGTTCACACTTTAAAGAGTTGCTAATTGTCATTGAAATAATGCAGTATGATTAATTTTATATTTATTTCATTTATTGTCCTTAAAGTATTTTAAAGAAATTAAAAGTGGATTATTGACATCCTTCGTTCATCAACTGATTTGAATGGTTTTTTCAGATTGAATTCATCTTCTGACAGTTGTTGAAGGCGATCGCTTTTGCTTAAAGGATCATGAATCACGTTTTTCTTTTCCGGTTATTTTTTTTTTTATAGAATTTTATTTGTGTATCTGAAACTTTGTTGGCTGTGTTTTGTGTAACTATGCCAAACTTGTTGTTTTGTTTTTTTACAATTATTTAATTCAGATTTTTAATTTAACTAATCTATTGACAATTTTATGGTTTACGAATTCTTAGAATCAAAATTAATTCCTTTTTTGTCTTCTTATTTTTGGTGGGTTTGGAAAATGTGATTTTAGTTTGTTTTTTATAAATAAGATAAGAAAGTTTTTTTTTTCTTTTACTTCTGTAAATTGGATTTTATTTTAACAGTTGAACAATAGTTCAAAAGACATTAATTCGATAGGAAGATTTATTTTTCCGCCAACATTGTATTTTACCTCACTAAATGTTTTTGTTCCAGATTTAACCAAGGCAGAGGTTTAATGTCTCAGCATCCCTTGAGCTACTACTTCCAGCTGAGTATGATTTAATTTTACCAATTGCCACTTTCTGAGATCCAAAAATCATTTTCTCATAATTTTTTCTGGTTAATTTTCCACCAAGTTTTACCACTCACTTGCAAGTTGATTTACACGAAGAGGAGAGTTATTAGGTATCAATTAATAACTTGTAAAAAATATGGTCACCTCAAATCAGAATAATTCTTGAACTCCATTTGCAAAACTTCGCTTCAAAAACTTTTTATAAATTAGTTCGAAAATTACATTCCCTTAAGGATATCTTTTTGTGATTCTACAAAAGTCAAACAATAAGTTATTAGTGAATTTCAATCTTCATTAGAATTCCTTTTATCTTGAGGTATGCCTTTCTTAAACTTTTCATTTGATGTCATTCATCCAAGAATTAAAGGATAATTTTTTCAAATTATTTCTTTTAATAGAAAGCAAGTTTAACGTCCGTAATCATTCATAAATGGAGAGAAATTGCCAACCGGACAATAAATATACCTTCGCCCATAGAGCCAACATCAACGAGAATTCTGTACAATTGTTTCATCCTTATTGGGGAATCATCAGCAGAATCTACTCGTTGATGTTTGGC
>JAFIDM010001028.1:3376953-3413507 GCA_023159025.1 Thereuonema tuberculata
ATTATTTTAGCTGTCATCAAACAGAAGCAAGTTGTAATTTTATTCTATCTTTTTCTTTTCATTTGGAAAACGAAGAAAACAAAGGCAATAGAAAATTAATTCTAATAAATTGTTGAAATTCTGATGATGGAATCAAAAGAGAAAAAAATAAGAGATTCATAATAATTATAAAATTAGAAAGTTTTATTTCCATTGCGCTCCTTAAAATTAAAATCCTGAGTTGTGTAAACATTATTACAAGAAATTACCAACATGAAAAAAATAACAATGGATGAGACCAAATTATTTACAAGTGACATCCTGGGACAGCTGTTTCACGCTCGTTGGTGATCATCAGCCAGGAGAAGTCACAGTGTATAACAAGGTCTCCGTACTGAGGCTAGTATGAACAATACATCGGAAGCGCAGTGGTGCCTCAATGAAAAAAAATATCTAATGACAAACTCACCAATGAAAACTCTTTGAGGCACCACTGCGCTTCCGATGGAAAGTTACTTATAGTTTGGAGGTGAGTTTTGTTTAGAAGATTGAACTCCAAAGAAAACCCTTTGGGTACAATATTGTAGATTCTGATTTTTTTGTTTTTTAAACAGAAGTTAATAATTATAAGATGGCAAAAACTGTAAACAATTGAAATTATGTAGAAAAAAAATGAAAAAGTAAAAATTCTGTAGAACTACATGAAATATAGTAATATATAGAATAAATAGAAAGAATCATTGGATTTTAGCGAAAACAAAAATGGCGTATAGTGAGGTTTAACTAGAGAGAAAATTGTTGCAAAGGAAGTCGAAAAGTATATTTTAAGAATAAATCTTATTAAAAAACTGAAAAAAAAGCCTCTATAATCATCTTCTACCTAATAAATTATGACTTTCATTTTTGTTGTCTTTTTTATTTTAATAACTGAAGCTTTCTACATTATTTCTTTTTTTATTTGTCTTTTAGAATCTCATTGAAAGACTACTGTTCTACTTTCTATATTTTTCTTAATAACTTGATTTTTTTTTAATACCAAATTTTTCATCAATTTCAGATTTTTTCGAAACTGAATTAGAAAGAATAATTTAAAGACAAACCATTCAAGTATTTGGAATTATTATGTAAATATTAATGTTCAATGAATCGGAATCCATATCTTTTTGTTGATTTGAATAACATTCTGTAGCTGATTCAACAGCTAGAGTTACCCATTGCTTATCAGTCAGATGAAGAAATGGAAAAACATAAGAACAAACAATAGAAAAGAAAACATTCAACACAAAAGCACTTTGGACTCAAATTTTCTTCTACAACTTGTCGCATTGTTTTATTATATGTTTATTCATGTTATTCTATTATGTAAGGAAGGAGCTAAAAAGGCTGAAACAGCGACTCCTAGAATATTTTTAAAATTCACAATAAAACATCAGAAAATAGAATTACATATATTCTCTCTATCTTTTTCATTATTTTTTTCAATAGTTTGAAATAACCTACAATCAGAATATTACAGTTATATTAAATAATTCCTACTTCATTACTTGAAAGTTTATCAACTTCTTTAGGTTATATCCCACTTTCTATAAAAGCTTATTATCTTATAGGAAAAATAACGATAGAATGGATTTCTGTAGTTCATAGTAAATTCAAGATCAAAATATGTTTATTCAATTTCTAATAACAACAGTATTTGCTGAGTTCTTTTTTTTTGTAAACAACACAATTAAAACAGAAGACAAACAACTGTTTGTCTTCTGTGATGTTATTTAATAAATTGATAAATAAAATAAAAAACCATCGAAACAAAGAAGTTTCAACCTCTGTCTGGATCAATTTAACTTTTCTTTCTCAAATTTACTTAAAGAAAGAAAACTGTGTATTTTATCAAAAAGATTTAACAATGTTACGTAATCAGTGTTTCTCAAACTTTTCTTTGAAGAAAATGATTTTTATATCGATTAGTAATCAACAATGTTTTATATAAACGTGCAAAATATCTACGGTAGTTCACTTGGCGACGCAGGATAACCTTTTTGAACATTTGAATTTTCTATTTCATTTCCACTGTATTTATAATCGGAATTCTTTGTTTCATCTGTTGAACCTAATTAAGAGGAAGCCAATGGAAACTATTCATTCATTAACACATTAATTCAAACACATCCAGAATTGAAATGAAATGCAATGACTTCATGAAATGGTGGTTCGTAACTTTTAAAAACTGTTGCTTCTAAAACTCTTGTTTTTAATTAATCATTGACCGCTGTGGGTAATTAGTTGGTGATAAACCTACTTACGTCAACCGCTGAGAACCTCAATCCAGAAACGGAAGATCAATTCATTTTGACAAATGTCGTTGGTGGTTACAGCTGTGTCAGTAGCAGATGGAAAAATTCATTTTAACTTTTTAGGTAATTACAAACCAAACAGTTGCAATTCAACCATTTATTAGGTCAGAGCCGAATCTAAGCATTACCCGATCCACAAATAATGACTCCTTCAAAAAAATACAAACAATTGATTTTTATTAAGAAATATAAATGTTCGAATGACTTTGAAATTAGTATTTTCATTAGAATTAAAATCAAATATTAGCATAAAAATGAATCGTTTCATCCTTGGTGAAGACAATTTTGAACCATTCTTATTTGGAGGAACCTGACATCGAAGTAGAAGAAGAAGAAGAAGACACTGTTCCTTTAGTTTCTGTGGTTGATTAAAGAAATGGTTTTGAAGTTAATATCAACGATAAGAATTGAATAAAGATTGTCTGTGAATAAGTCTCAGTTCTCTTGAAAACAATAACAATTCTTTATAACAATTGCCTTAGAAGAATCCTTTTCACTTCCTTTCTTTGAAACAGAAAAACAACACAAATAAAAGAGCTTTTCCGATCAGTTTATTCGAATCTGCTCTATAGGTTTTCAGTCCAACACAATTTCATTCCATTCATGAACAGTATCTGGAATCTTCCAATCAACAAGAGTCCCTTTCGACAAAAGAAAGCTTTTCCCGTGTGTCTTGAAGCAACTCACTGAAACGTCTGGGATTTTATTCAACTTCAAAATGTATAAGAAGAAAAGAATGTCCACTGAATCGTCATCTCCTATTCCTTTTTATTTAAATTTTTATCATCGTAAACAAAACACAAGAAACAGTTGCTGTGACAAGCGCTCCACAACCAAAAACAAATAGTTTCACAACATTAAAGATGAATTTGATTATTAAGATGTTGTTAAATAGTAGATTAAATAGTTTCACTTGTATAACAATCTGATTCGTTATTATCATTGCACAGAAATCACTTATTTATTGTTTAACTAATCACATAAAAAATGCATTTATTAAGTATTTACTGCTACTAAATATTACGAATGAATAATTTGAATTCAAATTTCACCTAAGGGGCTGTCCATTGACTACGTAAGCATGTCGGGGGGTTGGGCTTAACGTGACAAAGTGTGACGAGGGAGGGGTCAGATAATATGTGACGTCACATTACATTTTACTTAAGAGAATTTTTTAAAATTAAAAATGTATGATTTATCTACACATTAAAGTTCAAACGAAAATATGTTTGAATACGATGTAAAAATACTTTAGTTTTTAATGTAAATTAGTGGGGGGGGGCGTGATATTCTGACCTAATGTTAGGGAGAGGGGTTCAGTAAATTGTGACAAAGTGTGACAAGGAGGGGGGGGACAAAATAACAAAAATTAACATGACGTAGTTTATGGACAGTCCCTAGAGATAAATTAAATCTAGATTTGTACATTTAAGTACAATATGTAGTTAAGTTGAGAACAATTGGAAATTGAATTGGTTAAAATAAGAAATTAGTTTGCTCTTCAATTAGTTTGACCTTTGGGGAATGTGTTTAGGATCTGTTTTGAATTCGTACTAGATCCATCACACAGAACGACATCCGGGTTAAATTACAACAGAATATAAGGATACACATGAGAAACTCATGAAATGTATTTCTTTAATAACAACAACGATATTTCATTTTAATTAACGGAAAACTTCTTCAGGTTGAATAACTGAGGATAAGAAATCTCTTTCTTCTTTCTCAAATGAATTCGTTATGATCTCCTAAATGTATCAATCCTATAAGATTATAGATTTAGGAACTATAAGGATACAAAGTTAAAAAGAGTCTTAAGAAGGAAAGGTATAATCTTTAAAGGTCTGGCGAAACCTTTAATCTTCCTCGATATCCCGCGATAGAAGCTAACAGAGAATGGAACTGTTATCAAATAATAATAATATCACAATCAGCAAATCGTTGTAAATACTTAATCCACATTAATTGTAAATCCATTCATTAACAAATATACTAGAACATGATTATCTATCAAATATCTTTTTTAATACTCTTAAACAATATTTTATTTCTTTGGACAAGAAACTTCTTCAGGTTTTAGTTGAGGAAAAGAAAAGTTTTCTCCTCCATGATTCGTTATGAATACAAACTAAAAAATTTACATTAATAATAATAACCAAAGAACGGATAATAACATACTTGACATACATACTTGACATACATACTTGACATCTGCTTAATGAACACAAATTGCCTAATTAACAATTTTGATATAAGCCGTGCCGGCGTGGCCATGCGGTCTAGACGGCGGTCTGCCGTTGCGACCAGTGTGCCGGTACCCGGGTTCGAATCCCGGTCGTGACTTGGATGTTTCTTTCTTCTCCTTCTGTCCGTTCCAGCGGGTATCACTTGATGCTGCCTCCCTTGGCGTACCCTGGGCAACGATTCGTCTGTTAAAGGCATCATATCTCGCCCCTAGTTATGGCCTAAAGAAAGCTGATCAAGCTATGAACCCGGGCATTTGTAAAAAAAAAAAAACAATTTGTTATCAACAATTTTTTTTTTTCAATGACTATCCTTCTAAAAAGCACTGGTGAAAAAAAAAATAATAATAAATAATGTTTGGACAAATTTAATTAAATTTGATCAACCGAAAAATAATTATGGATTAAGAGTAAAGGAAAGAATTATGAATAAAATTATTAGTCAATTAGATAAAAATATTTTTAACTGTAATTCATTAAAAATAATATTGAATATGTGGGCGTTGAAATCTTTATAGACATTGACATTATGTTTAAAAAGGATGAGCACACATATTAAAAATGAAAAACTATAATTCATATAAAAAAGTCAAACATTACTTAATATGCGATTTAATTCATGGTAAACTAAAGTGGGGAAGCTATAAAGTATTTTTTTCTTCTTCCTTCTTTCTGTTTATCAGTATGTAAACATCCATATTTTTTTTGTTTATTCCCAAAAAAAAAATATTAATGTTTCTTAATGACTAGTACTAATAAATATCAAATCTATTGATTGTTCTGGTTTGATTTCTGGCTGACATTGGTTTATGGTAAATGGTTGTCATTTATGTCATTAAAATTGAATTCATGATGTTTGTTTTGTTTTATTATTGTTTAGCTATTTTATAGAAACTTTTTATTTTTGAGTGTTGAATTTCTATTTTCAATTGTATTATAGAAGGATTAACTTTATTGTCCTATATTTTGTTTCTTTATTTTTTATCTTGATTTATTCAACTATTTTATTGTTAATTTAACTTGATTTTGTATTAATGTAATTATTATGTAACTTCAGCACCTGCACACAGGATCTAGAACTAGCAGAACTATAATTTCTTGGTATTTTAAATAAAAAAAATACTTTGTTATTTACTAAATGCCTAATTAATAATAATAATAATAATTTCATTATTTAATACAAAACTTTGTTCAAATTGTTTAATTAATACAAAATTTAGATGTCACAATTATTTTGTTTTCCATGTTCTTTTTTATATAACCATTCATTATCATTGGTTGAACTAATATCTCTCCTGAATAAAGTTAATCTCCTTGGAACGTTGTCTTTTTCATTCTTAAAGTTCTGCTGCTTAGGGGGGGGGGGGGGGGGGGGGTTTCGAAGGCAGAGGTACAAAAAAAAAGAAAAACCACATTCTAATGATTCTAGTATTTCCTTTGACAAAATTAGTTTCATTTGACATCATTTTTATTTTATTCAATAATCCTATAAATTCGATTTACTTTCAATTGACTAAATTAACTGAAACATTCAGATCTGTTTGTATTTAGGTTAGTAAAACGTTAATAGAAGAATGAAGAAAAGAATTTTCAGATATTTTTATTATTAGATTTGAACTCGTAAATTTAAGATGTAATTCAACCATTATTCTAAGGAATGTCCTGGAAATAGGACTGTAAATTAAAGAAATTAAGACATTTCCTTGATTATTAACATATCTTAATAAATTATAATAATAAATGATACCATTATAATGGTTAAAAAAATTTTACTTGTGCAAAATCCAATAGTGAAAATATAAACTAACGACACACTTAAAATAATTTAAATAAAGTTAAAAAGTTAAAAAACCATAACATGTTTCGTTTAGCTTCCGCTAATCATCTTCGGACGGAAGATGTAGGAGAAGGAATCATTTTTTATTTTGAAGTATAAATCGTACAATACTAAGGTCTCTGTTGAAAATATTTATGATTATGGCATTCAATTTTAAATATTCTCGTTCCTTCCCCTCTCTGCCGGTATAATGGCATTTGACTTGTGAACTTGACAACGATTGCTTTACCTCGACGAGTGGAAGCCATGAATTTTTTGACGAAGCCATAATTATATTGGCGGAACAATTCCTTCTCCTTCATTCCGTCCGAAGATAATTAGCGGAAGCTAATCAAAACATGTTACGGTTTTTTTTTAATTTTTTAACTTTATTTAACTTATTATAAGTGAGTCTTTAGTTTATATGATACCATTATAAGTTTTAATTATAAATATTTAGGCTTATCTAATTATAGAAACGTACAATTTTTCATATTTTTATATATTACCTTTAAAAAGTTATCTATGTCATTCGGACACAGCCTGGATGGTCATTGATCCGCCCTGAAACTGATGTGTCTAAATCCGGGTTCGAATCCCGGGCTGGATGTTTTTTTTTCTTCATCTTCAGTGTTTATTTCTCTTCCTTGAAAGGTTGGCAAAGTCTGACGATTTCTAGGGAAGCCATTACAGCACCATTCTCATGAAGTGAAATACATTTGTTTACTAATTACACTATGAAATAATAATAAAAAAGTTGTATCATTTATTCCTTCTTGCTTGACCATACTTACAATTTATTTTGGCAATAAAGCTTCTTGTAATTTATTTAGACAAGAAATTTAACGTGCGTTAGAAACATTTTACAGTAAAATAAAACAAAGAACGCACATAACTAAACAAAACACAAATTCTCTGAGTTTTTTTTTTGTCATTACAGAGAATTTGTGTTTTGTTTAGTTATGTGCGTTCTTTGTTTTATTTACTGGAAAAATGTTTCTAATGCACATTAAATTTCTTGTCTAAATATTAACTTTGTTATAATTTAATCCCTTGATGCTAAGCTAAACGCTAGCGGGGTTTAATTATTCACCTCTTTTTATTCTTGATTTTTGTTTTGATGTTTTTGTAATTGAGGGGTCATTGATTAGTATGTTGGTCTGTGTTGTATATTGTCCCATTTCTCTGAGCTTGACATGCTGGTCGGATTGAACTGATGAGAGGCCAGTTAGCCTTGAAACAGTACTGTCTCCGATTCCCAGCACAATAACAAAAAATAGCTCAGAGAATTTGTGTTTAGTTATGTGCGTTCTTTGTTTTATTTTACTGTAAAATGCTTCTTGCAATACAAGAATATTTGAACAAAATAAATTAAAAAGGGCATTTGTATGAATGGTTGTTTCAAAATATTTGTGTAGAGATTGAATTTAGTATCGAAACAACTTCAGCCGATGTCAATGTTAAAGCAGGTATAAGGAGATGATTTTAACAATTGACTCTAATGGCGTTAGTAAATAAATTCGAACAATTACAAAGCTCATGTAAAACTTTTCTAATAAAAAAAATAAATTAAAAATTCTAAATAAGATGCTGAGATTCTCAAAATGTTACATTCAGAATTCATTCGACTGTAAGTTGAGGAATATTTTTGTGAAACTGCCAATTAAATAAGTAGATACAGAATTAAAAGCATATAGAAATACACTGAACCTTTACTAGTTGTTTCATTTGAAAGTTCGTAATTTTGGATCAAGGTGTGAAATTAAAAAGCTCCTTATAATAGATAAAATGTCAGTAGTAGATCAGGGTTCTATTTGTTTTTGATAAATTTGAAATTATTTGTAAATTCTAAAGAAGTTCTAAAGAGAAAGTAAAACAGATGATAACAAAGGACTCAGAAAAGAACTAAAAACTATTTCCCAGAAAGAGCTTTTTTTTAATCTTTTTCTTTTTACCGCCGTTCGCTAAACTCACCAAACCGTTTACGCTAATTTTTCTGTTCATGAGAAGACGAAGGGAGGGTCTCGTTAGATCAAGAAATGAAAATAGATCAACATTCAGAAGAAATAGTTTTCTTTTCTTTATCAGACAACGAAAGGAAGACGTTCTATGGGGATTATACTGGGTGGATTTCAGGAGATGTTGAATAACTTCTGGAGGTTTTCAGAAGAAATAAAAATGGAATTTTTGTAAAAATAAAGTAATTAATTTCATAACCTTTAACTCTCACGGGAAATAAATGGATTCTTTTCCTCCATTCCTTATTTAATTTGAAAATCTCCAACTAAACCTTTTCAATTTTAATAGATTTATTATTTTTTTTTTTAATTTCAAAGAGGTTGTCTTTTAAAATCTATTTGATGGACTATAATTCTGGATTCCTTCATTCTGATCATAGTTTTCAAATATTCCATCTGCAAACTTTTCAATTCCTGTGAAACAATGATTCTCAGCCGTGATTGTGTTTCACTTTGTATTTGATAAAATCCCTCTCTCAACCAAATGCTCTTCCTGAAGGGAAATACATTGGTTTCGTTTCAGTGCTATTTAGAACAGAACCCTTTGAAAAACCTCAGCATATGAGCAATACGTAATACATTTGAAACATTTATAAATATCATGTAAAACACGTTTTTAAGGTAATTTCAACATTAACCTTTTCTTTTTTTTAATTCAATTTAACGTGTTGTATATAATTATTATTAAAATTGCCAACCATTGAGACACTTATTTACAGTTAAAAGTTAAAATATTAAAACCCAAGAATAAAACGACGTTTCGAAATCTCAGACCTACAGATTTCCTTTTTTTTTTTTTTTTTTTGATGACGAACCCTGCTCCAGGGAGGATTGTTTTTTAAGGTAGGGAGGGGGGAACAGCTTGAAAAAGGAAATCTGTAGGTCTGAGATTTCGAAACGTCGTTTTATTCTTGGGTTTTAATATTTTAACTTTTAACTGTAAATAAGTGTCTCAATGGTTGGCAATTTTATTAACCTTTTCTTTTAGGACAACAGAATATAGATTAAATTTTTGGCTGCCCACATTATTTAATCAAGAACTTTTGAGTGTTAAGTTAAATATTTATTATAGAAAGAACTCTGAGAGTGCGGAGATACACCGATTGAGAAGCTCTGATATACGGTATTCCTAAACATATATTTTTACGTTATTTATCTATTTCATTTACTTATTTCGTGAAATATTACACAATTATTTCCTTTATATTATCATTTATAATAATCCTCTGACGTAATAAGACCGTTCTCAATAAAAATACCATCTGTTAGGAAATTTCTCGAATAAAATACGTTGGGTGAAACCTTTTTCTCGTTTACATCCATTGAGTAATATCATATATAGACCCATAAAAAATGGAACATTATTCTTCCATTGGATCGTTTTTATTCTTACTCAGAGGTTTGTTCAAAATCCAACGACATTTGAGGGATTTTCTTCTTGTTCCCCCTTTTTTTTTTTTGGCTGTTTAAAAAAAAAAAAATGTCAGGGAAAGTGTCTTCGTCACTATTGAACTTTTTTCTACTTCTGAGACGTTAGTTGTGAGATTAGAGGAAACGATGAATCGTGGTTTTAAATAAAGAAATTGATAAGTGTTGTTTCTTATCTCTCTCTTCGCGATTTCAAAAAGAACTCGTCCTTTCAGCAAGAAAAGGAATCTACTAACTTCAATGACCAAAATTTATATCGAGAGAGAGAGAGTTTATTGTTACAATAAAAGTCGTTTTCTAATTATTTAGAAGATAATAATAGTTCTCAAAAATGATTTTTGGTCATTATAATTATTAAAAACAGAAAATAAAGGAACATCCTTATTGAACACCCAGTGAGAATTTTGTAATATAATTACAATACTAATATAATTTTACTAGAATTAAGTATGAACTTCTTTTTTCTCACAATAATGAAATATCGTTCAACTTATTTGTACAGTTTGTGGCTTCTTTTCTTCTCCTGTTAAGAACTATATTTCAAGTTAGATAATTTTATTTACTAAAAAGAGATAATTACCCAAAGGAAAACTGAATAAGAATCACAATGAATAAATAAACCCAGGTAAGGTCAAAGAAATACAAATCAAATATCCACAATCATTGGAATATTTTTACTTTGATTTCAACGTAACAAAGATAGGAAATGGGTCAGGATCATTTAAGATTAACCCTGAAATAATGGAACAGTTATAAACTCATAAAACTTCCTTTATTTCATCCAACATCTCCAAAAATGGAGCAGTTATTTCAGATATAGTTGTTTGATAGAAGATGACGTCACAGGAAATGATGCAATGGATGATAAATACCAGGATGAGATAGGCGATCTCATTGCTTCACAAGATTTCCGCTCAATATGGAAGTATAGATAAACAACAAGTGATAAAGAACTTAAAACCTACTGTTTCTAAAATATTGTTTCTTAACATTTTTAAAATTGTGAAAAGCATAAAACAAAAAAAACCTATATTTATTTACAAATTTTAATCTCTAAAATAAATACAAAACTTGAGGAATCATCTTTGTTGTTTTTACTTCCATTTATGATTAACAGACCTTTTTTTAGACTCAAAGAAATGTTTCAACATTAAAAACTCTTAACTGAGACATCTGCTTCCAATTCTATCTTTTTGATTGAAATCAAAGAAGTAATTTACAATTTATTTTTCTCTTATACCATTTCCAAAACTAAAACACGAACATTTCTTTTACATTTAAGAGAAGATCGCGACAACTCAAACATGTTTTTATTATTGATACATTGGTTCTTTAAAATTCATGAAAAATGAAAAAAATGTACGTATGTATAAA
This sequence comes from Thereuonema tuberculata, assembly GCA_023159025.1. Lineage (NCBI taxonomy): Eukaryota > Metazoa > Arthropoda > Chilopoda > Scutigeromorpha > Scutigeridae > Thereuonema > Thereuonema tuberculata. The sequence continues at coordinate 3,388,163 of JAFIDM010001028.1, forward strand.
GATAACGATCAAAAAAGTACAAAATGATCACAAAATGATTGCATCAGATATCAAATCTATAACGAAATTTGGCTGAACAGTGTCATTCCCATCTGTTCATAGGAAAAAAAATTAGATCATTTGCCCCTTGTTTGACAAGTGAAAATTGTAATTTTTCAAAAAATAAGAAATGAGATGGAGAGAAAGATAACAAGTAATAACAGACGCCAAATGTATTCCATGTTAATATTCATTACTAAAGAGTCTGTTTGATCACTTACCTGTAGACGGGAAACAATCATGAAATAGATCATCTGATCTCAGTCCGATGGAGCAGGTTAGGGACATAGATTTCGCCTTAACCTCTTGTGTAAGCTCTTATATATTCAATGAGGAGATCTGTAAGGAATCCCACAATTAATCTGTAGATAGTCTTATTCTAGCATTAATCGTTTGTGACATTAAAAAAAGGAAATTAGGACATTTCATGATTTGGACTTGTTAATTTGGATTTTTTAAAGTGAACGTGAATTTTTCCAAGTTTCCATTGTTAAATTCTTTTCACGTTTTTAGAATTCTTGTCTTGTGTTATTCAGTGAAATTTAGGATGTAAGAGAGGTGTTCTCTCTCCCTAAGGAATTTTTTTTATAGATGGCTTGAAAAAGTGAATTAACACCCACGAAATATTGCCGGTTGTGTAGTTTATAAGAAGATGTTATTTAAGTAATAAAGTATTTATAAATCGTTTGTGTTCAGACCCAACATTCCCTTCTTAATACAATGTTATCAATGAGTTCTCTTTTAGGTTCTATTGATATTATCAATGGAGTTCTCTTTCGTCTCAGTTCTTGGGATTGTTCTTTAAAGATCTTTCTCTTGTAAATCCATTGATATTCATTAAAAGAGTTTTATCTTTTGCTTATTTGTTTCTTGATATGTTTTTTCTTGTAAAGAAGTCACTGTAGATTTTTTAAATAATCTTTTGCAAACAAAGAAATATTTAGTTCTTTCGAATGAACAAATCAAACATCGAGATTCCGAACGATTTTGTAGAATAATGAACTTTTTTGTAGATTAATTGAAATCCACACAATTACGTTTAACAATGGTTGTAATTGCAACAGTAATTGATTGTAGGCAGTGGCGTACCCAAGGGGTTAAGGCCCTCTCGCAAACCCACGAATAAAGAAAAGAAAAAAACCAGAAGAAACCTATATTAAAGCACTGACGTGTCTGTGTCTTATTATATTGGAAAGTGATCTTTAAAACAATTTATTTTTAAATAGGCCTACATCTGAATGGAGTTTTTACAATATCCTTAGCCCCCATCCGAAACCTTATTCCTGGATACGCCACTGACTGTAAGCTTTTCTTTTGTCTCTTAACAAAGACAGCTAGAAAGAAAGACAAATCATTTTCTTCTTCAAATGTGTTTCTCTATATTTTCTATCTGTTTTTTTATTCTTAAACCTAAAGAGATAATATCGAGGCTATAGTGTTATTGCAATTGAAATTTAGGTTTAATAAAATATTGTGTAAAGGATAGATACGAAGAAAGACAATTAATTAACTAATACATAATTAACAACAGCAATAGACGTAGATATTGTATTTATCTCATTTTATTGCTGAGTAATGATGGTTGTGAGATTAAGATTGGATTAACAATGAAATATTTTTTTGTCTTATAATCAAATGCTGATCGTTGATTTTTATTCATCCATGTTTGTTTTAGGTTTATTTCACCTGAATTCTTTCTGTTGTTTTTTTTGTTAATCACTTTAGATTTCATTGTTTGCATTAAGTTGTTTCCTCATTCGCTTCAGTTCAATATTTCTGTTGAACACCAGATGTCGCTCAGAATCAATGTAGGACCTTAGCTCTCTCTTCATTGTCATATTGACGTGAGAGTATTTTGCTTCCCAACAAGAAACCAGCCAGATGTGAATGGAGATAAGAATTCTTTTTATCTTCAGAAATAAATATTGAAATGTTTCACATTACGTAATGATAATTTAATAAATAAATTAAGGAACAAAAATCCTTGTTATACAAACAAATTCCTTTACAATCACTTTTCGAATTTCTTATTTAAAATAGTTGAAATGAGTTTTCTTGAAAAGTTAGTTACATAAAACTAAAACTAAACTAAAAAGATGGGTTTAACGTGCTGCCATAACTATTTGAAATGACTGTTAGGCCCAACACAAGAATAAACAAACAAACAACTGCATTTTCAGATTCATTTTTATGAGGAGGACTAGGGTACAGCTGTTTCACCATTCTGCTGGATCGTCAGCCCTAGCGTGCCTCCTCGATAAAAATGAATCAGAAAGGCAGACCTAAGGTGAAATCATCAGCCAAACTGGCTGTGACCTCGCCAAAGGCAAAAGGCACAATATCGGTAATGTTCTCTCGGCTTTTCGGGATTTATTTTCTTTGCCTTTTGCCTTTGGGGAGGTCACAGCCAGTTTGGCTGATGACTTTATCTTAGGTCTGCTTTTCTGATTCATTTTTATCGAGGAGGCAGGCTAGGGCTGACGATCCAGCAGAATGGTGAAACAGCTATACCCTAGTCCTCCTCATAAAAATGAATCTGAAAAGGCAATTGTTTGTTTGTTTATTCTTGTGTTGGACCTAACAGTCATTTCAAAAAAAAAAAAATTAGTTACATAAAATTAGCAGAAATACAAGAATCTACAATGAAAACTTAATTTTTCACAAAATAATATTTATTTTTAATAAAAATAATAAAGGGTGAGACCAAGTTGTATACAAAAATGACATCCTGGTACAGCTGTTGTTCCGACTTCTTAATACAGTGTTACCTCCGAATAACGGATAGTCACGGGACCGAAGTTTCGTCCGTTATTGGGAGGTGTCCGCTATTGGGAGGACTATCTTTTTTTCATTTTTTAGCTTATAGCATGTCATTTAATGAAAAATTACGTACAATTTTAATTAAATTTCTACAATTACCATAGTGATATGAGAGAATATGAACAATTGCAAATTATTTACTATATTCCTTTTTAAATGAGCGCTAATCCGTTTGTCTTACTTAAAATAATGACAAAATTAATTACAGTACATAGAAAATTAATTTCTAACTATCCATTTGATGCCTTAAACGTGTCCAATCCTAAAGGTTGACCGAATTCTCTGGCTTTTTCTTGAAGCAAAACACCGCTTACAGGAATGTTCTTTGCATGAGCAGCGCGGAACCATTTTATGACCACTTCATCGATTTTGCTTGTTACAGTTTTACGAAACTTCAAATTCTTCGAATTTTCATTTGAATTTACGAGATTAGAAAAATCTTTATCCTTTAAAAGTTCATTTATCCGAGTCTTCAGCAAGACAACGCACACTCACCTTTTCTTTTTCAGCAACTTCAAGAACATCAATTTTTTCTTTCAGTGCCAATCTCTTCCTTTTTGACGCCATTTTAATTCGCACTAAATTTAATCAACACATTTATATGATAGCTTTACGAGGGATTGATATTTGCAAAACAAATGCAGTGAAAACAAAGCCTCAGATTCGTGCATTGAATCATGGGATACAAATACATCATGATTCAATGTATCAATGTATGGGGGGGGGGACACCAATAGAATGTATCAATGTATGGGACAGCGATGTAAATATAACCATGATGTGTTTGTCGAAATGTTAATCGGAAAAAAAAAAAAAAAAATTTTACAGTTAAAATAACTGTCCGTTATTCAGAGTATCCGCTATTCGGAGTGGATAACATGGAATGTCCTATTGTAAGGGACTGGGACCTACACTAATGTCCGCTAATTAGAGGTGTCCGCTATTCAGGGTGTCCGTTAAAGGAGGTAACACTGAAGTTATTTTCTTTGAAAGTTATAATATTAATAATATTTTTTTAAAATTTTGCTTATGTTAATATATCGTATCTTTTTTTTTTTTTTTTTTATTTATTTATATATTGCTAGTTTTATTACACAAGACCAGTCCTACTAGGTGACAAAAAAGTACCTGTATTGTAGGTGCTAGTAATGATTCTATAAATTTTAAAACATCTACAACAGTTTTCACAGCAAATTAAAATTAGATTGCTAAAAATACAGAAAGAATAATTACAAATTTTACACATATGACTTTTATAATTAATAAATTAAATTACATATTCATCAAGAGAAAACTAAGCATTTTTTTTTTGATAAACATAGGCTCAAATATGTATTCAAAATAAGGTATTTTATGAAAATGATTTTTTTTTTTGCATAATTTTTAATTAATCCATTTAATCTTAATACTAATTTTCTCCTTTTTTTATTCCTTATTAATTCTTGCTAAAATGTTATGAACTCTAGAATCATTTCAGATTACAGTATTAATTTTTATTATAAGCAGTCAGTTTTATTTTGGAACATATTGTTACCAGTGTTACCCGTATTGTTACCAGTATTGTTACCCTTGCCACCGGAGTACTGTGGACAGTAAACCCATTGCCCCAAACACCGGTAGCAATATTATTTTAAAGTTTTTTTTTTTCTTTTGGTTTAGTTTTCATTACAGAATGTAGTGACTTGGCAAGTTCTGATACAAATTCTGTGAGGTTTTCTTCATAAAGACGTTGAAAAAACTATCATCTTCAACATCAAACTACCACAAGAATAAAAACGGAGGTAAATTACAAAAACTATTTTAGGTGATTTCAATTTTTTTTTTGGTTGTATGTTACCTCTGCCTGAAAATCAGTCGATGGGGATTTGTTACCATCTACATATTGTTAGTGAAACATAACCGACGGAACCTATTATTTTTCGCATTGTTTAACAAACACCTAAATGTCAGTACAGGCTAAAATTAAACACAAGCCAATTACAGCCTTTTTCACTCGCATGAAAATGCACCTACAGAAAAAAGACATAGAGTAAAAAGGTGTTATTAAGGCTTATTCTTTTTCTTTGTTTCCTGAACGTTGTTAGTGACATGATTCCTGAAGCTTGTTTTGGTGCATTTCGAAGGTTCATAGCGAGAAAGAATCTATGAACCTACAAACATTTAAGCAAATGTATTCTAATCGACAGTTGAATTGAGTTTGTCCATCAGAGTTTGAATTGTATTTCAAACCATCCGAATCAACAAACTTCTGCGCACTGTATGAGGCAGGTATGAAAAGTAGGAAGAAACTTAGGTTTAAGAAAAGTCTATTCTTCCTTTGAGAAATTACAGGGAATTAGGCATTGCCATATTTAAAAGTGTCGTAATTAAGGTCTCTTTGTCCGTTGATTGATAATTTAGCTGCTTTGATGCCAGACAATTCTTATTCCATTCCAAGCACCTCCGTTTCTTGGTAGTTGTAGCCTATTGAGAAACATGACAGCTATTCTGAGTTCCTTATAAGGATGCTGTAAGTGGCAGGAGGACAAATGCAATATACAAATAGGTGATGTTATCTTGATAAAATCTGAAGCCTATCTCTTCCTCATTGGAAGTCATCTTTGTTACTATTCAGGCCACTTCAGGGATTGCCATGTGACTGACTGAAATTGAATAAGAGATCAAATATATACAGAGACTGACGTGTTTCTTATAAATGACCGGTTTTGACTGATCCTACTTTTTACATTCGTTGACATATTTCTCACTTGTCCTGCATTTTCGTTCATTTATGTCTTTTTGCTGCTTACAAACGGAAGTATTTTTACAATTTGTTATTACAGCGAATTAATAATAACACATTAACTCTCGACTACAACGAATGCAAGTCACTGAATGATCTAGAAACGATGATCTAGAAAAACTGAAAATATAGTAGATTCAGATGATTCTGATGATGTTGAAGTGACAATGAAAATATTCTAAAGATAGTTGAAATGTGGTTGGTTATCTTTTGAAACGGTATTTTCTGAACTCACTGATCAACTGGTAATTAGATCAACTGAGAAAGAAAAATTGGAGAAGTTCTTGGAATTGAAAAGTCACAAGATAATATCAGAATTCATTCGTTCAAATAACATTAATTGGTGAATTAATTAACAGTTATTCTAACTAGGCCATCCCCCGTGTACACGCGCTTGTTTTTCTATATCACATAGATTTGGTTAAGTAAGAATATTATATTTAAAATATTGCAACGTTTCGGAAATTACAGTTCTAATTGCCATTTTCGAATTACAAATAAATAGATGGATCGGAAATAAATAAACAATCTTGGGATAATCATCTTGAGATTCGATGAAAAAGGTTGAATACATTCATTATTTAATGGGGCGAATGGGAAGGACACACAGTAAAAAAAAATAAATAAAGTGAGTTGTAGACCCGGTGGCCTAATGTATAAGACGTCTGACTTAGGATTAAAAGGTTGCAGGTTCGTTTCCCGTCGTTTCATTGTAAAAATTACTTATATTTTCCATTCCCACAGGAAATTGCGCAGGACAGAGAATAAAAGATTTTAGTAATATAGATTCTATTATTCGGCAGAAATTTTCCAGTAACACAAAACCGCGGGGATTGTTTTCATGTTATTGTTTTTTTTTAACTGTGGTCTTCACTAAAAATATTCTTTACAAAAGTCGAAGTTGCAATACTACTATTATTGAAAGCTAATGTTTATCTGGTAATATCTGGTAATACATCATCTACGAAAATATCAAATGTAAAGAGAAATTCACTAAAGGAATCTATTCACTAAAGGAATTTGTAAAGGAATTACATAGAGTAACATAAAGTTATACAGGTGAACTTCATCTTTATTTATTTAATAAATAACGGTCAACTAGATAAAACAAACTCTTTAATCATGATATTTCCTTTCTCCTAATCGAAGAAACTTCTTCCGATGAATAATTACAGGGAATAATATAACTCCTGTTTACAGAATTCATATACAAAATGAATTTATAATATAACAATCTCGTAAATAAGGAATTGATAACATAATATAACATTCTCTTAGTATGTAAAAAACAATAACGTTATCATCAATTACGGGAAAAAGAAAATAATGGTCTGTTTAAATAATATGTAACCCAACAAACAATAAAGGTTCATATAAAATATTACGTAAACATACCTTTGTTTTTTACACATTTTTTAAATTTATTGAGAGTCAATTCACTACCTTAAGGAATTTATCTTTATTCATACAAGTAAAAGAATTAATAACACATGATTCAACCATGAATCTGTCCTTTTCATTAGGCATTCGAAATAATATACTAACTAATGGATCCGGGTTATGATTATTAATTAGGCAGTGATCTTCCCAGTCAGAAATTCCATAGTTGTTGCTGTTAAAAGCCCTAATATGTTCCAAGATTCTTTCTTTTAATATTCGTCCGGTGCTTCCAAAATAAATTTATTGCAATCTCTGCATTCCAATTTGTAGATAACACCCATTGTATTCATAATATCTGAAGGGATTGCATTTTTATTCTTCTTAATCAATTGGTTATCTTTATGAAATATGATTTGGATATCGTTTTTTTTTACACAAATCTTTTATTGGAAGATTTATTTTATTTGTCTAACTTTATATCTAAAGGTAACTTTAAAACATTTCTATATTTATCTTTCTCAATTTTAGTTTCTTGTCTATCCTTTAGTTTTAGTTTGAAAAAATTATTAACTATGTTATTTATGAAATGTTTTGGGTAATCGTTGAGCTGAAAAATATGTTTTATTTTGTTTATTTTTGTTTTCCACAAACCTTTATCTTCAGTATTTTCTAAAATTCTTTTTAAATAATTTTGAATTGCAGCTTTTTTTGTATGGATGCTGTGTTCTGAAAAAAGTTAAGCTCATGGTTGCTTTTCAACTTCTTTTCATAGTATTCATATAATATGCAACTATTCTTATTGATTAAAAGTAAGTCCAGAAAGGGGAGTCTTCCATTATTTTTATCTTCTAAAGTGAATTTTATATCTTGATTAATTGAATCTATGAATTGATGAAATTTAGTAAACTGTCTGATTATGCTATGCCATATTATCAGGATATCATCAGCATATCTGAAGTATCTATTGGGTTTTATTCCGTGTTAAGATTGTATTATGTTCTATCCAATTTATAAAAATATTACAAAGAGTGCTAGAGATAAGGTTTCGGTAGGAAACCCTTTAACTTGTTTACAAAACTTATTTTTAAATTAGAAATAACAATTTTTATGTAGAAACTTCAATATTCTCATAAAGGTATTCTTATCGATATGATTAGAGTCTAAAACGTTCTAGTTATCATCTCATAATTTGCTTATAATAGCCAAAGTGTCATCAACCGGTGTACATTGACACTGTATCTAAAGAAAAAAAGTCTTAACTTCTTTTTACTTTGGTTCATTTGTTTGATGTTTTTGATAATTTCTTTTGAGTTATTAATGATTGCATCTTCTCGAAAAAGAGAAAATTGCTTCAGAATGGTATTACTGTATCTACTGAGATCCTGCGTGGGCGATCCAGAGGAGTTGATGATAGGTCGAAGTGGTATATTTTCTTTCTGTATTTTGGGTCGAGGTAACGTAGAGTTTGTTTAATACCTCTTTGCAGTACTAAAGTTTAAGTTAATTGAAAATCGAAAAATTCTTTGGAAACGAGATCTCAGTTTGAGAAGAAAGTTACAATTCGAGACAATGTACGACTTAGCCAAGTGTCAATGAACTGATTTTCATTCTACAATTAATAGATTTTCATGTTTAAAAAATAAATTAAAGGCCATAGTTTAGTGTCTTCGAAGTTATTAAAAATTTAGAAAGTTAAAACCGAGTCAGGAGCGATTGTTCACTGATGAATTATATTAAAGTCATAACAGAATTATTAAAATTAATTCAATCTATTTCTTCTCATATTATTATAGTTTATGCAAAAAGGTAAAAACAGCAGTGATACCTTATTCTTGAATAAGTTTTCAAGTGATGAGTTTTTCTTTCCATATATTAAGGATTATGCGATCTTTTAGCTGTTGTCTATAGAAGAGTATAGTATATAGAAAAAAGCAAAAGACTTTTTCTAACTAATGGTCACTAACTTCAAATATTAGTTGCATTAATTAGACATCAACAGAATTAATTAAAGGAATAATAATTTACAAGTATTGTTTTTATCTTCTTTAGCAGAGTATTTACTGAGAGATCAGAATCAGTTAATCTTCGCGTAAATCAAATTCATTTAATGATTCCCAAAAGTTTGTTGATGATGAGGGGACATCTTTCTTTTCAAAAGATATTCTTTGTTTTATCTTAAAAGATCTCCTTTGATTCATGTTTTCAAACGTCATTTCCTTGCATTGAGGCTCCTGAATCTTCCAAAAAAAAATGTGTTTTCCGTTAAATGTGTTATTAGGTCATGTGTTTCAAAATGAATCTACTATTACTCAATCAATGATGTGTTCATTCCTAAAAGGTTGATTATATTCACATCCTTGTTAAGACATTGATATTGAAGCCTCATTTTAGATAAAAGAGAGCAAATACAAATATTTGAAAATCTTATTTGTTTTTTTTGTTTGTTTGATAATCAACTATTCTGAAGTTTTTCTCATCTCTTTATGTGATTTTTTTTAGCAACTTCAATTCTTTCTCATTGGCTTGTGTTTAGCACAATTTTATTTTTTTTAATAGTTACAAACTTGTTGTTACAGGAAACATTGAAGTGAATCAGTTCCATCGTAGTCTTGTGGTTTAGGCCTTTCACGTGGCAGGTATGTGGGAACCTGGGTTCGAATCCCTGCGTAGGGTTTGTCTTCTTTTGTCTGTTTCTGTGGGAACAATGTGATATGGGCAACGATTCTTCAGCTAAAAGCTAAAATTTGTCGTCCAATATCGAGGCCAAAGGAGAAGGTTGAGAGTCCATCCGTTTGGAGGAAAGAAAAAGTTCAATGGATGTTAGAATAATTAGAATTGAATTAAAGAATGGATTCTCATCGTTTAAAGTTAACTGGATTCAAAATCCTCCAACAAGTTTTGTTGTAACTTTGATGAGTATAAAACTATCGCTTGAAACACAACAACAATTGTTCTTTTCAACAACTTAATTTACTCGTAGGGGGAAGGTGTCTTGTCTATTGGATAGTCTTTCAAGTAATCATTTGGTTTAAAATTCATAACTATTCCGAAGTACAATCTTTCTATTGAATTAGTAGACAGTTATTTATTCAACGAACAATACAACATTTTTAAAACACGTGAAATCAACAATAGCTCCTCGCTCTTCAACAAATCTAGATAAACTAAATCGAAAATTTGTTGATTTATTCATTTTTGGAGTTAAGGGACCATATCAGAGTTGTACCCTTGGGCCAACTGTGGCCAATACAAACAAAAACTTCTTATTTTAAATATTCTGTTATCAAACTTAGAACTATTTTTACCAATAGAAAATAACTAACATATCTTTGGAACATTTCTTTAATCACTTCATTCATTAAAAAAGAATTCCCATCATGATTTTTAATTGACGAACATCTTAATTGGAATGTGAGTGGGAAACGGGGAGGGAGGAGATAAAGAAACAAACCCCGCTTTTATTTTTTTATTTTTTTCATTTACTTACATTTATTACTGCCTCATCATCATGACACCACCATGACAACACCATCATGATAACACGTGATATTCAATGGTTCTTTCTTTTTGAAATGGAAACAAATATTTCGGAGGGAAACAGATTCCGTGAGTGGTTTTCCTTTCGAGTCAATTATTTGTTTTTACTTTTTTAGACACTTTATCAGGGTTTTATTTTGAAAATTCAATTTTTTTTCTTTTTTTTCACAAAACAAAATAAAAGACTCAAACTTACTTTAAATAAAAATAGAAAAAGATTCCTTTTCACTTTTGGTTCACTTTTGGTTCGACTCGAAAATAGGTTCGAGAATAGGTTCACTTTTGGTTCGACTTGAAAGATTTCATTTTCAAGACAAAGATTCTAAAGCCTTTACTAAAACTTTGATTAATTCAATAAAACAAAATAATGAAATACACGTCTCGCATCACGTGATGAGAAGACAACAAAGCAACCGCCTTCAGGATAGTATCACTAATTGGAAATCTATATTCAGATTGCTATTTTTCAAAATGAAATGAGATATCGTTTCACAAGTTTCAAATAAATAAAAATCGGAGATAAAATACGAAATTCACCCAGAAAAACGAAAATCACACAGTTTTTCTAATTGATTTTATGTTTACATTTTGAAAATTAACTTTTTTTAAGATCACGATTACGTCATTCGCGTTTTTTATTGAAAAATGGAAATTCAAGACATCAACTTAAAAATACTGCAGGAGAGGAAAGAGGAAAATGGCTAGTTACCTTTAATGGTCAGTCTTGTGAAATTATTGGGAATAGAAACAATTTAACGTGGGTCAAAATGTTGTAAGTTCAAAATTTAATAAAAGTCCTTTAAAAACACACCAAAAATAACACAAGCATTTACATATCACGTGACTAGTTTCTGGTGCCGAGAAGCTTACTATTAGTGTTCTTAATAGATAATATTATTTTACTTCCATTTTAACTTAGGTTTTTTTTTGTTTCTAACTTTCCCAATCTTCTGCTGAATTTGTTTCTTTCAGAATAAATGAGGTTTGTAACGAATCCTTTTTAAGAGAAGTCGCTTCAAACGAAAATCTTTTGAATAAAAGTTATCAAGGGAATTTATCTGAAATCTAAATTACACTATTTATACAAATCTCGTTTGATTCGAAAAGCTCTGTTACAAAATCAGTTCAAACCTGTTGAAATATTATTATTATATAGTTTAATGAAGAAAGAAAGCAACAATCATTTTGTGTCATCCAATTCCAATCCACAGTCGACATTTTTGGAAATCGGAGAAATTTTGATTCAAAACAATCTTTTAGTTCTGCTTCGGTTTTGAAAAGAAAAAGTAGCGACCACGTGACTTTGTTTTCACTCAAGTGAAAGAGTGGTTTCTCAAAGTACACCCACACGCCCCCATTGAAACATTCAGGGATTTCTTCTCGTGGAGAGGAAATTGGATTCTATTTTTGTGAACCCTCTTTCAACAAATGGAATCATCTTAATTATTATTTTACTAAAACAGTTTATTAATTAACAGAAAAGTTCAGAATTATTTCAATTAAGTCATTTTATTTTGAGAAAATTCTAATAAATACAATTTACAGTTCGAGATCATTCTACGTTGTGTTATTTTAATAATTCAATCCAATTCATTCCTATAACAATTTACAATTTTCTCAGTAGACCCTTTAATACAAATTTAATTACTGGTAACAAATTAGATTTTTGTGGTTCCTCATTAAAAAAAAGCCCTTTCCATTGAAGTTTCCCATTGAATAAAGCCACCATTAATTCGAGTTGAAGAAATCCTTTCCTATCCCATGAATAAACTCAGAGGGTTTTTGATGACATTCTCGGCAAAGGCTATTGTATTCGCTAGGTCTTGTAAAGACTTTCTAAAATTGAAAAGGAGGTTCAACAGAGGAGTGAACCTTTGAATTAGATCCTGTTCTGTTGTGTTTTGTAGAAGGTCAAAGCGAACCACAATTTGTGCAAAGCAAGTGACCACCATTTCCAAATCCCTGCGGAATTGAAACTCGGGTTTGTTCAGTTGGAAGAGGACGGCTTCTATGATGTGATTGGCTGTTTTGTTGACTGACTCTGTCAATGGTTTACTGATGTTCACCACTTTAAAGAACGTGACGAAGATATTAGCAAAGTTCTCTAATGGATCTCGAACGAAACGGCCTAAATTCGTGTCAGTCATGTTTTGTGGTGTGATGGGAGATGGCGGCCGTGTGGTGACGGCTGGTCTTCTTGTGGTTGTCACAGGAGCTCTTGTTGTGGCGTTGGGACGTCGGAAAACAATTAGGGCCTCTGATGCTAAACCCATGCAGCACAGGACACACAAGAATACACACACTCGAACCATTGCGGAATTCTGAAACAAAAGAGGATTCATCATTTTATCAAACAGTTTATTTCCATTTCATTTCATTCAAAATGTTTCCACTAATTATTATCAAAAAAGGAGTGGAAAAGTGGATAATGTTTTTTATTTTATATCCAAAAAGAAAATTGAAGATTTATTTCTTATGAAGTATTCCTATAATGACAGGATTTCAATTGAGTCATTGTTTCTGTTAGAGAAGCTCCATTCTCTTACGCAGAAGACTAATCATCTTCAGTGTAAAGAAATACTTTATGATTAAAATATATGAGTTTGAGAAGAATATGAAGTCGCTAATATATACATGGTAGATGCTTTTCTTTTTCTTTTTCTAAGTCAATTTAGTAATAAATTTAAATTATCTCTATTCATTGGTTAAGTGATTTTATAAAAAGAAAGCAATGTCTGTATTAATCACCAAACAAAGATCCAAAGGAATGAGGACGTCAAATGCTGTGGGGGAGGGGGTTCCGAAATCTATCGTTCATATTGCTATAATCTACAAAGAAATATAAAAATTCCAATGAATCTTTAACTATTTCTTATCTTGTTCAATAATTATCTGGAAAAAACTAAATTCTATTAGGATAATCTATTTCTTAATTAATGTTATTTATTTCTTTTTAGAAAGGATTTCAAAATAAAAAGAACCGCAGATCTTATGGCTTTACTATGAATAAGATTCTTAATAGGAGATGATCTCAGACAGAATTTATCAAGAACTTATTTAAAAAGAACAAAATAAGCCTAAATTATCAAACGACCAATTGAAGAAGATTCAAGTAAGGAAAAGAAAAAAACAAATTAATATTTCTGTTCAAGTAAATCAAAACGAGAAAGTCTTGTAATGTTAACTATAGTTTTCTTATTTCTGTTGTCTTAAGGATTAAATTGATTTTTTCTTTTCATTACTTTTCTTTATGAAAACTTTTGACCTTCAGGGAAGTGTTGGGTCAAAGAATGAATTCATTTCCTTAAAATCAAACGGAATTATTCCCCAGGGGTTTTAAAACAGCCTAAATCTTAGTAAAGCATTGGGTTCGTTTGTGATCAGAAACTCTTAAAGAGACAAGGTTTTTGATTTATCTCATTCATTACAAGTGAACTAGAATTGATTACAACAGCTATTTGCCAAAAAAAAATTGGAAGAAAAATATATTTGTAGTAAGATATATTCTTTCCGTTATTTCCGTTCGACTGATGGAAAATAGAGCAAAAGTAAAGAAATAAAATTGTTGTAAAGCATTAAAATAGAAAATGAATTTCTAATATATATTTTATAACTTTATATCCTGTCAGCTAAAGAATTTCAAAATTACAAAGATAAGAATAACTATTGCTGGGATGGAGGGGGGGGCATTGAACAGCTTTTAGAATTAATAGAATTATAGCTGATAATTTATGGGTCATTGAAAATCTGAATCAAGTCCGAATGGAGTTAGAAAAAAAGGTAAACTTGTTATTAAGTTTTTCTGCAGATAAAATCGTTGATTCCCTGCATAGCTCAGAGTAAGTACATTGGATGTCAACGGGAATAAACTAATCGTATTATGAAGCATTAAGAAACATTGCTTTATTCCTTATTCAGTTTTTCAAAGATTCTTCTGCCTATAAATTTGTAAAATTACAATTTAATATATTGATACGAAAGAGAATCTACTGACAATTCACTGTCGTCTAATTTGAGTCTTTGCTAAAAAAAAAATCTCGGAATAAAAAAAAAAACGGAAATTTCTTTGACTGTTTCTATCTCATTGACTTTCTCTATTTATAACATTAGAATAACGGAATGAAAATTCTTAGGCTACGAACGTGAAATGGATAAATATTTTTTGTTTCTAATTCCCCGTCAACTTTTCATTTACTCCTCTTCATTTGATATTAAAATATTTGCTATTTAAATTTCGAAAACTTGGAATTCCGGAGTTAAATCCTAAAGCAGACATTTAAAAGACCTTGTATTGTTTATTAAATTATAAATGTTAACTATTTGATGATAATTATTACTCAGTAAAAACGAATTTTTCATGTAATCGAATTTTCAATGTACTCACAATATCTGTGTGGATTTCCTTCAGCTGACTTGCAATTGAGAGAAATACCATCAGAAACTATTGTTTAAATAGAATCGTTCGCTTCAGCTGTTACCACAGCCATATGTCTCCAATACAAGTGCATCATTTATCCTCCTTCAATTTAAAAAAAAAATATATTGCTACTAATTTGTCGTTACCTAATTTTCTCCGTTGGATATGTGCTTTCTGGTATTCATGACTTTGTGTAGAACTTGGAAATTTTGACATGACGCATTCGTTCCTCCTGTGCTTTTGATCCTATTTGGTCTCTTGCCATAAATTCCATATTGAGATGAGTAGTTGCCAATGACATTCAATTGACAGGGTTTATTAGCTGAGGTTGTAGCTTAGTAATATGGTTAGAGATACACTATTGTTATTTTGAGAATCTCATCAATTATACGTCAAAAACAAGATCAATGCTGTCTTCTGTTGTTTCTGACACATGAACATAATAGATCAGTGTTTCTCAATTTTTTTTGTTTCACGTTGAGATATTTCGAAAAATCCGGCTGCACAGCCAACGTTCTTCCCAGGGAAATCCAAATGTTATCTTTGTTTTACTACGGATTCGACCCCCTATTAAACAATTTGCAAATGTAAACAAGCCCTTAATTCTCATTGAATTATAAAAATGATGTAATTATTAATTCATTAATTTTAATCATTTGTATCCCTTATCATTTACTTGTTTCTCTTGTGTTATTAAATAACGTTGTTGAAATTATTTAATTAGTATTTTATATTTTTCTCTTAAATTCCATTATTAATAAAAATACTTTTTGTTGCTTTTTTTCGCGCCACACTCTTTGAGAACCACTGCAATCAATAATTTCACTGTTGCCATTTTTTCTTATTTCCTTTGATTGATTGAAAAACGAAAAAAGAAATGGCAATACGTTGTTCGTAAATATCCTAATTTTCTTCCTGGGTTCAATTTAAAGAAGGGAGAAAATGTTTCAAAAAATTCAGAATAAATTTCTTTTTTAATACATTTTCCAAATGACTTCGTTTGATTTCCAAATCAATGTTTCTTTTATATTTTTTAATAAGTGAATTGAAATCTTTGAGAGGAACGAAAACGTTTGATCCAGATAAGAAAATCCACCCACACTTCATTAATAATAGAAATTCCCTTAATATAACAGTAATGAAAATAATAGAAAAAGAATTATAAAAGATTTCTATGAAAATCTCATTTAGTAAATTATGAATTTCAATACTGATTTCAAACTGGGTTAATTGTTAATGAAATTTAAATTTCTCTTTCATTTTCCCTGTGATATCCTCAGGACAGAGACGATAACAACACACCCTTCTAGGCTGGAACTTTGAAAAAGTAAAAGAAAAGGAACTTTAAAATCAAGTCGAAATAATGCTGGTTCATCCATGATCAAGAATCCTCATAAATATTTATTTTACAAAGATTAGAAGTTAGTGGGAAATGATGAAGATCAAGATTGGAACCTCTTCATTGCCACTAAAGAAAAAGTGATATTCTATCCGTTTTATAGAAATTGGGTTTTTTATCGTTGGAATCAAAGCCTCCAAAGCTTAAAGAAAGAAATAAAAACTCACGAAAAAAATAGAGCTGAGAAAATGGTTTTTACCAAAAACAATGAAATTCGCTGTTTAATGAAAATCCCTTTGGGAAAATTATTCTTTTTCATTACAAGGTTCGGTCAAATTTAATGAAACCTCCGTATTATTTTCACGTTTATGGCATTATATTTAATTATTTTATTTTATCAAATGAATCAAATGAATATTGAGCGATTTTATTTTATTTATTTATTTATTTATTTATTTATTTTATTTGGAGCGCATGCGTCGGAACAGGTAGGACGTGAAGTTTATCGCTCCTAAGACAATTATTTATTTTATATTTTTAAAAAGGTTTCCACTAAAGCATAACTAAGAGAGTAGGTTAGAATAAGAAAATACAATGAGTGAATATAGTAGATTGAAAATCAAATGCAGTACGTGCAATAAAATAATGAAAAATGAAGATCTCAGATATATGTTATGTGGCGCTGAACAGCATATGGCGTACGTAAGAGAGATAGCGAGGCAATGGAAGGAATGACTCCTTCAAAGATGACACTTTGGAAATGTAATATATGCAGCAGAATAACAACTAGAATTAGAAAAGGGAATAAAAATATTGAGGACGAATCAGGAATGGATTATACTCTGCATGAAAATCTACAAACACCTGTTACCCATACTGTAGAAATGGGCTCTACCAACAAAGAGCTTAATCAACAATTGGATCATACCATTTTGAGAGAAATAACTGAGATTAGAGAATCGATAAATTTCATGAACAAACAATATGAAGAAATATTGACTAAATTAAACAAATATCAAGAAAATCAAAAAGAAATGAAGGAAAACATGAAGAAAATTGTATATGAAAATAAAATACAGAAGGAAAGTATAAAACAACTGCAGGACACAGTGGAAAAACTGGAGACACAGCAAAGAAAACACAATATTGAAATCACTGGAGTAGAGGAAAAAGACAATGAAAATATACTTGATACTGTACAAAAGATAACTGAATCAATGGAAATAAAGTATGATCCAGAAAAAGTTGAGGCTTGCCATAGGTATGGGAGATTTAACAGAAATAAAGGAAGACCAATAGTTATAAAATTTGTTAATAGAAAAGATAGAGATCATTGGATTTCGAAATCCAAACATATAAAAAAAAATTAAAAAATTAACAAATAACAACGTCTTTAAGAACAACAATCCACAAAAAATTTATATCAATGAAAATTTAACATTGAAGCAAAAAAAAAATTATTATGGCAAACAAAAATGGAAGCAAGAAACAAACAATATAAATTTGTATGGATAAAAAATTCAAAAATTCTAGTTAGAAAAAATGAAAACTCAAAAATTATTAACATACAAACTGATGAAGACATGGAAAAAATTAATTAATAATCAGAAAAAGAACATAAAATGGTAACAATGAATCAAATAGAATTAGGAAAACTCAAATTAAAGGAAAATTTTCAAGGAAAACAATAAACTTGCTTTACCTACAGGTAAATATTAGAAGTTTAAAAACAAACTTTTCGTACCTAGTTGCAAATATCCAAAATAACATAAATAAATTATACTTCATAATTTTAGTAGAAGTAAACATTAAGCAGGAAGAATTATTTATGTTTGACATTCCAGATTATCAAAAATTCATAAACTCAGAACAAAAATTGGAAAAAGAGGAGGTGGAATTATTAATTATTATAGAACAAATTCAGATTTAACCATAATTGAATATAATTCAGTAACGTACGAAACTATCACATGCAAATATAAAGTGGGTACCTCTGCAGATTTCCAATTAATAATTCGTGCAATTTATAAACCTCCTAATACAAATAAATTATTATTCAGTGAAGAATTAAAAGATAACATAAGAGAAATGAAAACATTGTTAGTTCTAATATAATTTGCATAGGAGATGCAAACATAGATATTTATAAAAAAGTTTTAAATAACCAAACATTAAACAATTTGCAAACTTTTTATGACTATGGTTTTGTTAATCATATACACAAACCCACTAGAATTGCCTGACTGTTACATCACTGTTTTTCAGACATTAAGAATATCGGAACTATGGCTACAATAATCGAATGGGACATAACCACTTTGGCATAATATTTCAAATAAATAACTTAAAACTATAGATCATCGTCTGTTGTTAAATAAAGGAAATATAATGGGCATAAGGAGAAAATTTAATGAACTATTAAAAAATTATTTGAAAAATAGAAAATTAAAATAAAAATAAAAAATTATATAAGTAAACTATACAATGTTAAATCTGGGGTTCCACAGGATTCTAATTTGGGACCATTATTATTTAATATTTATATGGATTCGTTAAGTAATTGCGTGAGCCTCTCAAATATTTTTATCTATGCTGATGATGTCCTTGTTTTTGCGGATGATACTGAACAATTAAATGCGTATAATAAAATGCAAATAGACTTAAATAATGTAAATAAATGGGCAATAAATAATAATATGACTATAAATATTAAAAAAACTAAGATCATGATAATGAAAAATAAAAATAAAATTATTCATAAAAAAAACATACCATATGTTACATAATATTACATGCAAAAATATTGACAATATCTGTCCGATAAATAATTGCCAATGCAATTGTGAAAAAATTGAAAACATAACGCCGAAAAAATATTTAGGAATCTTTATTGACGAGAAATTTACTTGGAATGAACATTATCAATATATCATTAAAAAATTAAATACGTTAACGTACCTATTCCATAATTTGAAAGATATAATTCCATTCAAACAAAGTTAGTTGCTTTTAAATCCTCAATAGATTCAATTCTAAACTATTGTTTAAATTCCGGATTTTATAAATAAGAAGCAAACTGAAAATATTAATAGAATATTATTTAAAATATTAGATAAAGTTTTTGTGAATTTCAAAAATAAAGGCAAAGAGGAAAAAAAATAGTATTAGAAAAAGATTTAAAATACTAACAATAGAAGAAAAATTTATTTATAAAGTAATAATAAAAAATTTCTTTGATATAAAAAATGAAAGAAATAGAAGTAAAGAAGAAAAAAGAAACTAGAAATAACTGGCTCTGTATCAGTGGCGGCTCAAAGTTAAAATTAGTGGGGGTGCTGCTCCAGAAAATGTTTAGCCTTTGTTTTTCAGAGTAGTTTCAGAGTAGTGGGGGGGGGGGCAACTTCAATTATCAATTGGACTAATTGCATGAATAGAGATAAATCTTTAAAAAAGAATGAAATCTCTTTTGGATTTTTTGAAAAAGTGATGGAAGGAAACAAAAGTGTAAAGGCTAAATTAAGAGTTAATAATTAGCTAAAGAGTTAATAATGTATTGCTTGTTATTTAACAATTTATTCTCAGTGATGTCTGGAAATAATGGAAATTAAAATTTGATTCTCAATGAGAATTGTCAAATAATGTAAGTTTACGATTATGTTATCATTGTAATTTATTAGCATTTCATGATTGTTATTCAAATTTCTTTTATAAATGAACTAAACGACCAATGTTAACTATTTGAGGCAGTTTGGTTCCCTGATGTATCACCAGGTGTCGTGTTATTTACGAGACAAAATCCCTATTACAAATGGCGTTTCCCTACAAATTTAAAATGCATGATTATCAATAAAATATTAATTGCCGAAAATATTTATAATAACAAACATGTTTTATATGTGATATACTAGCCGGTACCGTCGCTTCGCTCCGGAACCCTTGCGTATATAGCATTAAAAAAAAAAAAAACTTTATTTATTTAGCAAATTAATATTGAGATCGGAGAATATACGACTTTCCAGCCCGTTGTGGCCTTCTCCACTTAACTCAGGTGTATTGCGGGTTGGCGCCACACACCTGGGGTTGCCGCCATACACTTCATCGTCAGTTTACCAGATTATTTCCTATCCCGTAAGAATTTCGAAAAATCCGGCCTTATTCCTTGTCTACATCATAAAGGAAACCTCTGTGCAAAATGTCAGCTTTCTAGATCCAAGGGTTTGGGGTGAGCGTTGATGAGTCAGTGAGTGAGTGAGTCAGGACTTTTCTTTTTATATATATAGATTTTCATGAATTTTGTTTTGTTAACATCATTGATTAGTTCTTTATAGATTATATTTGAATGTGTTATTTTCTCATTTTCAACTGTTATCCGATTCGTTCTTTACATATTATTCCTGGTGTTTTGATATCATGTTTAGTTATGAAAATATGATCTACATTTGTTTTCGTATTTCCATGAATTATACAGTTTCTTGTTGTTCCGTAAAGACGATTTTTGAAACCATTATTGCACATAAGTTTTACGTATTTCTGTACTACATTGTTTTTATTCATTTTTCTATATTTATGTCGCCAATCAGTATAGTTGGACAGTTGTTTAATATAATTTCATTTTTTATGAATAGATTCTCTATTTCAGTAACATTTTAGTAATTTGTAATTTAGCATTTTGCTCACAGAATGACAGACAGAATAACGTTTTATAATATACGTTTTTATAATATATAATAATAATAATCGGGTACCGTCGCTTCGCTCCGGAACCCTTGCATATATAGCATTCAAAAAAAAAAACTTTATTTATTTAGCAAATTAATGTTGCGATCGTCGGAGAATATATAACTTCCCAGCCCGTTGTGGCTTCTCCGAATAACTCGGATGTATTGCGGGTCGGCGTCACACACCGAAAATTCACATTTTTGCATGTATCTTGCAAACGCTGAAGCGTTTGTGAATAAGTGATATATCGTTCGATTGAACTTTCAAATACCAACATTTTCTCAATATAATGTTCTCTTCCTTCTTTTATACTTTTCGTTTAAATTGAGAAAAAGTCAAAATTTGACCCTTTAAAAGGCGCCATCTTGGTAACCAAAAACTTTTTTCGAAAGATTTTTTGTTAGCATTTTGTTTGTCTTAAAAAGATCTACATTTTATCCATTTACATGACTAATCTATCTCTTATAGTTTGGTCACAAAATTGGAAAAACGTAAAGTCTTATGACAGACAGAATAACGCTTTTATAATATATAATAATGTCTGAAGCTATAATCTAATACAAAACTTTAGTGTTTGAATAAAATTTACAGCCACACTGGAGATGTTTGCAGAATGTCCAATTAATTGAACAATTGGCAGTAGAGCTGTGACTTTTTACCAAAATAATTCAACAGTTCTTTAATATTTTCTTTTTTAAAATAATATTACTTTTTAAGTAAAGTAAAGATGAAATCCTTTCTAATGTAATAACTAAAATAGCAGAAACATTACAAGTTCCAGATCCAAATGATAAGATTGAGGTAATACACAGATATAATACTAAACAACATAATAAAATTAGACCGATAATCATTAAATTCTTCAATAGAAAGGACAGAGATACATGGTTGCATACATTTAAACTAAAAAGGATCATAACAAATGATGACATTTTTGGAAATAAAAATAAGTCTAGGATATTTATAAATGAAAATCTCACAAGGAATTTGAAGAATTTATTTTGGAAAGCCAAAACTGAAGGAAGAAATAAAGGATATAAATACATTTGGATTAAGAATTATAAAATATTGATGAGAATGAATGAAACGTCTAAAATAATAAGGATTAACAATGATGAAGATATTAAAAAAATTTAAATTTCTACTTAAATGGCGAATAATTTAGAATTAGGAAATCTTGAAATTTTAGATAATTTACATTCTTGGACACCTAATACAACTAATAACAAGAATAATATAAATATTTTATTCCTTAACATCAGAAGCATTAAATCAAACTTTAATTATTTATTATTGAATATTAAAAACAGATTAATTTTTCTTGATTTTATAATTTTGGTAGAAGTCAATATCAAAATAGACGAGATAAATTTTTATAATATACAGGGCTTCAATAAAATATATAAATTAAGATCTCAAAACAAAGGAGGAGGTATTGTATTATTTTTCAGAGAAAACTATACTGTTGATTTCATTTCTGTTGATACTATCACTTATGAAAATATAATTTGTGACGTTTACTCTAATAACTTGAATAAACCAGGCAATACAGAATTTATCCTGAATATAATCTACAAACCTCCCCATACAAACAAAACAATATTCAATAAAGAACTTAGACATAATTTATTAGAAATAAAAAATAAAAATGAAAAAGATTATAATTGTATTTATATTGGGGATATCAATATGGATATTGATCCAGATAAAGAAATTAACAAAAATATAAATAATTATCTAAATAATTTATATACTTTAGGATACAAAAATCATATTTATAAAACAACTAGGAATGTAGTAACAACAAGATCTTCCTCAAAAACATGTATTGATCATTGTTTTACTCATCTTAATAATTATGAAATAAATGCGAACATTGTTGAATGGGATATATCAGAT
Source organism: Thereuonema tuberculata (assembly GCA_023159025.1). Taxonomy (NCBI): domain Eukaryota; kingdom Metazoa; phylum Arthropoda; class Chilopoda; order Scutigeromorpha; family Scutigeridae; genus Thereuonema; species Thereuonema tuberculata. Next base: position 3,411,095 of record JAFIDM010001028.1, read on the forward strand.
CACTACGGAATTCTTATTGAAATTTACCAAAATGTCAGCAAAAATAAAGATCTGATCAAAAACAAAAGAACGAGATATCCTATGGATCAACTTTATTTTAATAAGAAAGTTTCTGAATTAACAAATGAAATTAAAACCAATTACAATAAAGATCCTAATGCTTATATAAGCAAATTAAAAAGGATTATAGAAAAAGCTAGAAATAATACCAAAAATGATATAAAAACAAAACAAAATAATCATTATAAATTCAAAAACAATATCAAGAGTAAATTTAAACAAGAATGGATGGATGAAGATTTAATGAGACACATTGAAGAAAAAGATATGTTATTTAAAAAATTTAAAAATAACAAGACAAATAAAATATATGAAAAAAATTATAAAAAGAAAAGAAATTGGTTGAAAAATTACATAAATAAAAAAAAGAAACAGTATATAAATAAACTCTTTGAGAATAGTTTACATTCAAATAACATGTGGAATATTATAAAAAGTGATATTAGTAATAACAAATGCAAAAATGACAATCGAGAAATTAATAAATTATTAGCTAATTATGATATTAACATAATTAATTCAAAATTTTCAAAAGTTTTTAATTATAAAACTCACAGTAATTTTGATCATTTTAATTTACAAAATTATAAAGTTAATGAGCCTAACAACCCTAAGTCTATGGTTTTACTTCTGCCTAATCAAAATGATATTTTACATATAATTCAAAATTTAAGAAAAACTTACAGTGCAGGTGTTGATAGTATAACTATCAATGAAATTAATAACAATAAAGACACAGTTTCGTTATTTCTTATGGAATTATTTAGAAATATCGTTCAAACCAATAAATATCCAAATTTGTGGAAGATTGCTTATATCATTCCAATACATAAAAGTGGTAAATATAATATTTTTGACAACTACAGACCAATCTCAATTCTCTCTAATATTTCAAAAATTATTGAAAGTTATCTAACCAAGTCTATATATAATTATGTTACAAAAATGAAAATCCTCAATAATAATCAATATGCTTATCAAAATAACAGTAGTACAACTAAACTCCTACATAATTTAAACAATGATATAAATAAAAACTTAAATGACGGAAAAATAACATATATTGCATTAATAGATTTTAGTAAAGCATTTGATAACGTTAATCATTCTATTCTCTTAAAAAAATTAGAAAACTATGGAATAAGAGGTAATGTACATAACCTATTGAAAAACTATCTTGAAAACAGAAAATTTAAAATTAAAATTAAAGATAACATTAGTAACACTTATAATATAAAAAATGGTGTACCACAAGGCTCAAATTTGGGACCTATTTTATTTATATTGTACATAAACTCTGTATGCAAGTGCATTAAACACTCTTCAATCTATATATATGCAGATGATATTTTAATATTAAATAGTAACAAAAACCAAGACATTGCTTTCGATCTTCTTCAACAAGACTTAAACAATATATCTAAATGGTCTTTCAATAATAAAATGACGATCAATCATAAAAAAACCAAAATTATGGTTATTAAGAATAAAAATAAAAAAATATATTATAATAAATCTTTTATTTTACATGAATATTCATGCAGTAACATAAATAACATAAATTCAATTATAAGTAATGACTGTAACTGTAATGCTATTGATTTTGTAAATAATCAAAAGTATTTAGGTGTTTTTATCGATGATAATTACAATTGGAATTTTCATTATAACTATATTGTTAAAAAACTACATACTTTCACTTATATGTTTTATCATTTAAAACATATCTACCCTTTAAGGCAAAAACTTATAATTTACAAAGCATTGGTTGATTCAGTTTTGGATTATGGATTGGGTTGTTGGATTTTTTTAAATAAATGTCAAATTGATAATATCAATAAATTGATTTTAAAGATTTTTAATAGCATTTACATTAATTATAAAAACGAAACTTCTGAACAAAAATTAAAAATTCGTTATAAATACAAAATATTAAAAATAGAAGAAAAATTTATTTATAAAACTATTTTGAACAATTTCTACAAAATTAGAGACAAAAAACAGAACTACAACATTGGTGTTTCGACTAGAAATAACTGGTTGAATATTTTTGAAATTAATAAACCAAATAATAACTTTGGTCTCAGATTAGACAATTATGTCAAATTTAAATTATTTAGTCAAATAAATTGGGAAAATTATACTAGTAATAGCATTAAATGTATTAAAAATCAATTAATCTATGATATAATTAATGATAAAATAAAAAAAAACTTTTAATCTATGCTTTTAATTTCAACTTTATAAGTCATATAACAAATTTCCAGCACCTATAACACAGGTGCAATTAATCTAATTGCACCTAATAGGACTGGTTAACATTAGAAAAATAAAAAAAAAAAAAAAAAAAAAA
>JAFIDM010001028.1:3427375-3442885 GCA_023159025.1 Thereuonema tuberculata
CTGATGACACAAAATGGCTGAAACGGACTGATGATTCAAAATGGCTGATTTAAACTGAAATCAAACAAAATTCTTGGAAGAAAAAAAAAAAAGAGAAATAAAACATTCATCGCTAAATGAAATATTTTGCTTCTGCCTGTATATACAGAAATCAGAAGATACTCTATTCTGAATATGATAATATACAATTAATAAATAAGCAAAATTACTTAGGATTAAATGTTAATGATAACTATTAAACGTGTAAGCCTTAGTTTATCTTATTAATAAATAAGAATAATTAGCTAATGAAAACCAAATTTATATAATATTATATTCATTTATGTAATATTACACGTTATATTAATTTATATAACATTATATAACATTCTGCAACAATTTAGCAAAAAGAAATGAAGAATTTCACTACATTGCTGCTAAAATACTTAATTTAATTTCAAAACTATCAAAACATCAGCAATGTCCATTTTAATTCACCAGTAGAATTTTAGTATCACAGCAAAAACTTATTAATCTCGTATTAATGCTATATTACTATAAAATATATTAGAAATGTAGTGAAAACAAATACGAATAAATATAACTAGAAATTATCCAACAAACAAGAATTTGACAATCGTATAAATGAGTTCGGTTTGAGAGTAAAAAAAAAAAGTATTATTAATAAAGGTTTTAATCATTTCCTAGCCTCACCCTGACGTTGTCAGGTAGGGCTAGCCCGTGTCCATAGTTGGCCAAAGTCGATGAAAGGAAGGAAACGTTTTAATCCACATAGAAATGATAAAAATGGAACAAATCCTTTCCTGCATTAAATCCACTCATTGTAGTTCTAAACTTCGTCACGAGATGTCGCCATTGTATTCAACTACACAAAAGACGCTGAGCATCAAATAATGTGAAGTGCTGTCCTTGGTGCTTGTGTGTTTTAGGCTGTTACAAAGTCTCACTATTTTGTAAGGATTTAAGGATTGCTTTTAAAATGCAAATCATTAATTTTTGAATTCTTAGGCTAGGATTTTTTGGCTACGTTCAAACTATTGACCATCACGTTTTCCTCTTCCTTAAGCGCCCTCCTGCGGTGTGTTTTTGTATTATTATGTACTGAAGATCCTGTTCACACGGAATTTTACTCTCAGTAATATAAAATATAAAATATGTTTTTACAAAAAAAAATTAGTAGAATTATAAAAATAATAATTTATAGAAATAAAAAAAATAAAAAATTTACAAATAAGTAAAAATAAAAATTCATTATTTTTTCATATCATAGTTGATGAAAATTTTGGAAGACTGTAAACAATGAAAGAGTCAATAATAATGATTTGGAATCAGTATTTCAAAATGAAAATGATAATATCATCTTCTGATAAAGGAAATTCATCATCAGAGACAAAAGAAATTGAAGTTTCCTTTGAACTGGGTTCAAATTTTCCATGGGTGAAACCAAGTGACAACTTAGCTGTTTCACGCTCTTCGGAGATCATCACTAGGAATAGTCACTAGTTTATATTTAAATCATCTCAATGTCATATGTATTTCACTGCACACAAATGAAACACAATTCATATCCTAAAGAAGATAGAATTGACAAGAAAGAAAAAGAAAGAAGGATGTTAGAATCATCAATTCAATCCAGGCATGAATAAAGAAAAAGTTTCTCAAAGGAAGTGAAATAGCATTTGGTTACATTAAGGAAAACGGAAGGAGAACAAAATAATTGTATCATCTAAATTTTATGTTAATTAAACAATTCACACAAAGTTGTTGTATTTAAACAAAGTTTTCTGTATTAAATCTTTAGCACAACTTGAACAAAATTTTAATCAAAGTATTTGTATTCAGTAATGTTAATTAATATGTATTATTGTATTTAAGAAGTGCGTGTATTCGTAACGAATTATGAGATTTAGAGAAAAGAGAAAGTTTTTCTTCTCCTCAACCTAAAGAAGTTTCTTATTAAAAAGAAACGAAATATTTATGAGTAGTAAAGAAGATATTTATAGTAAAATGATGTTCTAGGTTTAAAATTGTTTAGTCTTATCTTAAGTTGATTATTCATTGGATTATTGTTCTGGGATAATAATAATAATATAAAAAGCCCGTTGAGATGTTTCTTAATAATCCTTTTAATGTAACATCAGCTGACGGATGTCATTAGCTTTTAATTACTTAAAAATCAGGTTATAAAATATTACAAGGTTTACTAATTGTAAAAGAAAGAAAAACTTAATCAAAACAAAGAAGATACTTAGGAAAAAATAGAATAGAGATACGAATGGATAGGACCAGGCTTCAACAGCCTCAAAATGGCTAAAAAATCAGAAAAACTCATTCGAAATTGAATTTTCAGAAGTCATTTGGGAAACAGAACTAATGGTTATACTATTTTTTTTTATAATTAGAGAAAATGTAATTTTAGTTTCCTAATTCATAATCAACAAATATTAATTTCATTTAACCAAACCAATAGAATGAGTGATTAAAACGCTTCTTTTGTTCTTGGTCCCACGTAATGTTTCTCTGCACAATGTCCAAACTAATGGATATTGTTTATCCACTACAAGATGAGACTTAGCCACACCTCTTCAAACGGAGAATGCATTTCACAATAGGGTTGAGGGTTGTAAAAGAAAAATTTAGGGAAAAAAAACAAGATTAGGAAAAAATTTAAAAATACTTACTATTAAAGAAAAAATTATTTATAAAATAATTATGAATAACATTTATATTGTCAATAGGGAAAAAAATAATCAAAATAATGAAAAAATAACTAGATACAATTGGTTAAAAATCTTTCAAATCAATAAAATGAATAATAATTTTGGTCTAAGATTGGAAAACTATATAAAATACAAATTATTCAGTCAAATTAATTGGGAAAAATATAATTCTAAGTATTAAAAAGTATTAAATATTAAAAAGGTTAAAATTTCATTAATTGCTGACGTAATTGATGAGAATATTACTCTGAATTTTTAACTTTTAACTTTTGTTACGTTTCTTTTCTTTTATATAATTATAAATTATTATTAGCACCTATATTACAGGTATTCTTTATTTTTGAATACCTAATAGGACTGGCGAACAGTTGTTGTTGAGCCGGTTCCCACCGAAGTGCGAGCTTCGTAACCGAAGCGTCCGTGTTCCAGGGATCGCTAGTGTTCCCAAGATGGCGAACCCCTAGCAGACTCCCTAGAATTTCAAGGGAAAGATACTGGGGTGGTTTCCCGTGGCCTTCCCCAGGACGCCATTAAGGAATGACGTCAGACCGAAGAGAAAGTGAAGAAGAGGCTGGACAACACAGGAAAGGAAATTGCAACAGCCATGCCACTGCCGGGATTCGAACCAAGATACTGGCGCACTGGCCGCCACGGCAGACAGCCGCCGAGACCGCACGGCCACGCCAGCACGGCCTGGCAAACAGTAAAAAAGTAAAAAAAAGTAAAAAAAAAAAAAAGTCAAGAATTAGTGTTTGTAATTTCGTTAAAAACAGTTACGATCTTTCATTATTAAAAATTTAAATCATCACCTGCAATATTGTTGATTATTTTTGATTATTCTAACAATTTTATTTTGGTGTTTTGATTGATTATTATTATTACAAACAATATTATATTATTTTAGTTTTATTTTCATTTCCATTATATCAAAGCTTGCAGTTGTAATTCATGCAGTTATTATTATTATTATTATACAAAGTGCGAATGCCAATGATATTAATTTGTATATTTGTAAATGTTCTGAGGAACTTTACGGAATTGTTTTTAAACAAGTTTTTTTTTTTTTTACTGTCAACAATTAATTGTTAAATAAAACATTATTATCATGAAGTGTATATATTTGTTACTTACATTAATTAATATAATTTATATCTAATTACGGTTTTTCATAATTTAAATAAATAAGAAACAGTATAAATATAACAGTTCTTAAACAGCAAATCAGTTTTATACATCGTTACGGTTAAAATATAACATAGTTATTATTTTTATATATAAGAAAAATAGATATATAATGTCGTATTTTATATAATCAATTCCTCTGTTATAACCAAGAAACAAAATCTGTGCATTTCCCCTGAAAATGGAAAACTATCACACTGACCCCTCAAATGGCTTCTTGGAATCGTCGCCTACCAAGTGACATAGGCGTGGCTAAGTCTCATCTTGTGGTGGACAAACAATACGTGGTCCTCCGAGGTGAGGAGGTGAACCAAATCAAAAGGGTTTTAAATAACAATTACAGAAGAAAAAAAAAAAAAAAACTCAAAAACTTCAACTGACATCATCGTTATTGTTGAATGACGATGTAAGTTTTTGGTTCCAAAGGTTTTTACAAATTATTTGCTCGTCAATTAATACTGAAGAAATAAAATAGATTAATGTCTATGAATAAGACATTGGAGCTTGTATAAATTATAAACTTAAGGAAAGATAACATTTATATTGAGTTATTTTAGTATTATATTATGTACTAAATAAGTAAATAATAAATATATTATTAGATGCAATTGTAATAGATATTTATTCTTATATAATTCTATCGTTCAAATTCTATTTTATAGTTCTGAATTGTAGCTGTCAATTAGGCTTGATTCTATTTATTAAATTTACATACATTAATTTGGAGGAAAAAAAAAACTGAAAGGCATTTTTATGATTATAATTTGCTTTCAAAATATACTATTAATTTTCCAGTATCTCAATAGTTTATCTTGGATAATTCAAAAATCCGAATTGTATACATTATTTTTTTACAGTATTTATAAATAGTGATAGGTTCTACAAATGACATCTTAAATGTATCATTTTCAAAATATACAGGAAACATAGATAGCCTATTATTTGATAATGCGGAAGGTGAGCAACGTGTACAATTGTTTTGTTTAATTTCAATAAAGACGAGATGCTAGTCTTTGTTAGAGTCTATGATGAGAAGACGCATTTTTTTCCATTTTCAGTGCAAATGCATAGATTTCGTTTCTTGTTTATAACATAGAGGAATTGATGATATTAAAATAGGACATTATATATCTGTTTTTCTTATGTATAATAATAACTATATTACATTTTAAACGTAACGATATATAAAGCTGATTTGCTGTTTAAGAACTGTTATATTTATACTGTTTCTTATTTATTTAAATTATGAAAAATCGTAATTGTATATAAATTACATTAATTAATATAAGTAACAAATATTTACACTTCATGGTAATCATGTTTTATTTAACAATTAATTGTTGACAGTTAAAAAAAAAAAAAAACTTGTTTAAAAAACAATCCCGTAAAATTCCTCAGAACATTTACAAATATACAAATATTGGCATTCGCACTTTTACTAAAAATAGAAGAAGATTGACAATAATAATAATAATATTGTCAATCTAGTTCTATTTTTAATCTTTAATAAAAGTTCACATTCTTTAAATTCTTTAGAAGGTAGAAAAAAAAACAGTTTTCTTACAAATAAGGTTAAAGACAGGAGTCTAGCCCAATAAGTATTAATATTTAAAAGGTTATTTTTTTTTATTAATTAAAAAAAATAAATTAGTACTATTAAATTTACCATGATTTGATCATAAATATTTAATTTACGGGGTCATTTATTGTGGGGGAGGGGTGATAAGTTAACTTTTATATCTAAAAAGGTCTATTTTATTTAATTGTTAATTTCACAAATTTGATATTTATTTTCGTTAAAGTATTAAAAGTGTTGATATAGTTTAAATTCTTTAGTTTATTGGTTATTGTATTTCCATTATTTCTCTCTTTTCTCAGATTGTTTTTTCCCCCTTAGAGACTATTAATATTACTCTAAAATTAGGATTTAATATATATTATTCTTATTATTTTTTGTTTCAATCTGGAGTGCTTGTGGCTACGGAATTCTAGCTTTCCACTGATTTAGAATTAAGTTAGTGTTTATCTTTCAAAGGCAATGCTTCAGAATGAAGGAATTTTCATAATGAACACAGACGAACCAGACGGAATCGGACAAAGGTAACACCAACATCAGTTGTTTTCTTTAAATGTGTTGGTTAGTGATCCTACTTCGTTCTTCATGAAGGGCAGCCATCAAATACTGGCTACCGATACAAGAAAGATATTAGGATGTTGGTAGAGGAAAATTGGAAGCACATTTTGTTTATCTGTGAAAAGTGGACGAAGAAAGAAACAACTTAATGAACAAGCCAATTGCCAATAAGGATATTTGGTGGAGAAAGATATTAAACCCACATGGCTTTCATTAGATAAGGTGAGAAAGTTACGTCTTAATTAAATCACATAATATGGTCATTCGTCATTTTTCAACAGACTAAGCTGTCTCTTAATTGTTTTTGTTCAAGTACCTTTTTTGTATATTAAGTGTATATTCTGTGTTTAGGTGCCGCAACAGTTGGCAAATCTATTTTTACCGGGTGGTTGTGAGAGGAGAATCTACTTTTAAAAAACAAAGTAAAACAGGTAAGGATAGCGATTAGTAAACAAATCACAATGCTTCGCAACGGCTTCTGATACGTATAATAATGCTATCTCAAAGTTAAAACATAACACCTGAAAATTTCATTCCTCCATATCTAACCTTAAACTGTGATAATGTTCCCTAGTTATTCTAGAACTTGTTCATTTTGACATTTTGTTTAATTTATGTTGAATTATTGCTTTAATTTCCTTATTATTATAAATGTGATTGCTGCGAATGCAAAAGGCGCAATTGTTGCGTTGATTGTGATTGTTGCTAATGATTTCATTGTTGCTAATGATACCTGTCCACAGACGGACGTACAAAGCGGGAATATAAGGCTTCTGATACTTGTATCAGAAGCCTAAAAAACAGGAAAAAAAAAGGAAATAGAAAATAAAAAAAAAAAAAAAAAAAAAAAAACCCAAATTATTGACACTAAGCGGGTTTGAACCGCTTAGTTGAACTTGAAAACTATCTCTACTTGAAAACTATAAAAAAAATTAAATTAAGGGGAGGGGGAGGGAGATGGGTCCTGGTTTCAATTGTAGCTGTTATTTCCGCAGAGTCCTAAAGAATAATTCCGCAAAGTTTGGTGCAAATCGGTCAAAGGGTCTAAGAGTGTAGAGCGAACAAATAAGCAAATCAACCAACAAACGTTCTCCTACCTTTATTTATATATCGAACAGGCAAAACGCAAAGCTACCCCTTCGAGTTTCGCAAAGCAAAGATTTCATTTAATCATTCTATACTTACAGTATAGAATATAAGAATAAAATTGACTTATATTACTAAACATATAAAGCCGGACAGTGATTTGGGATTTGAAAACGCTAATACCAAAAAACAAATCACTGTTTCAGTGAGATATCCTATGGAGATACGATCAAATTACCTCCATGTCTTCAGCGGCAAAATTTAGAAACAATTTAGAAAACAAAAACGCAATAAACCAGACATTGCTATTTTTAAAATTAAAAACTACAACCAAACTACCTAAAATTTAAAAAAATTACCAATAACTAAATTACCTAAATCTGAAAGCAAAAAATACTAAATATAAACGAAGCTATAAAGAGATTAGGAGTTCTTTATTACTTATTGAATTAACCTAATTTTATATATTAAATTTAAAATTAAAACCAACTACCAAAAATTTAAAGATTAAAAAAATTACCAATATAATAATAAAATTATCTAAATCTAAAAGCAAAAAATACTAAATAAAACGAAGCAGTAAAGACATATTTAAATTTAAAATTAAAATTAAAAAGAGCAAAATCTGTAATATTGAGTTAAAGTTATGAAATATAAAATAAAATAAGCAAATACCTTAATAAGAAGCCCTGAAACATAAACTTCAAAATTAGACATATATCAAACAGGCGAAACTCAAAGCAACCTCTTCGCAAAGCAAAGATTTCAATTACTCATTTGCAATTTAGAAATTTAGTATGTATAGAATATAACAATAAAATTAATTTATATTACTAAACATATAAAGCTGTTTATGTTTTTGTTTTTGTATTCTAAATTGTTTCTAAATTTTGCCGCTGAAGACGTGGAGGTAAATTATCTCCTTAGAAACAGTGATTTGTTTTTTAGTATTAGCGTTTTCAAATCCCAAATCACTGTCCGACTTTATATATATATATATATATAAAAAGTTAATTATTTATAATAAATATTTCAGGCCTAATTATTTCATTAAACTTGGCAGAAAATGAAATTTCGATTTTTAATTTCGGTTGAGAGAGATGCGATCATTCACTCAGAGTAGTGAAGGAACGAACCTCTTAAGTTCCGGAAGCAAATTGGATGATTAATTAATTTTTTATTCTTAAGAGAACAAGTTGGGTGTATTACACACAAGACTATAAGCAAAATTAGGCCTAAGTTAATAAATTCAAATAGCTAAGACAATTAAGTGATTTATAGGAAAAAAAAACTAAATAAATACAGCTCTAAGAAGCATTTTTTTAAAATTGTAGTATTATAATTATAAGTCAAAGATATAATATTATAACTTTAAACTTATAAATACACGCAGACACAGTACAATATATATATTTACCAGTATATATATATATATATATAATATAAATAATAATATCTTTGTTTACTTCGAAAAGTGTCTATAAAACAGCATTTCTCAAATTATTTCGCAACCTTTCAAAAGGATAAAAAATTGTATTTTAAGGCTTTTTTATTCTTTAATCAAGGATTTTTTTTTATATAAAAATAGTTTTTTTTTTTCAAAAAAACGATTGAAAAATTCTTAGATTACACTGTATTACTTTATGGAACATTTTCATAGCTAAATATTTTATTTTACCTAAAAGATATTTTATTTATTTAGTTTTCTAAACATTTTTCATTTAATTATTAATTTATATTTATAATAACACACTATACTACATACTATTACTAATACTACTAATACTATTTACTACTAATATACTACTAATTTTTATAGTATTTTTTTTTTATTACAATTTTTGTCAATCCACTATTAAGGTTCTTGATGCTTTCAGAACAGAAGCGATCAGAATGAATCGATCACAAATGCCGGAAGTCCAATGGGTTGCGCACGCATCATTACAAAAAGATAGACTGCTCATTTCTTTTTACACAATTGAATCAAATAATTGGACGATGTTTATTAGCAGATGAAAATACAGAGATGTAGAAGGAAATGAAGAAAATGTTATAAAATATAAAAAGGAAAATGCATTAGAGAAGAAGTATTCTAATTGCATTTTTTAAATATTTGTATTATAAATTTTATAATATTAACATAATATTATTTTAACAAGTAATCTATGTTATCGATATTAAATAAATTCTAAATCTTACAATAAACAATTTCTAAGTATTTGGGGAAACGTTTCTTGTTAGCCCCAATGTCTGTCAATAATCCCGAAAATCTACAACCAAAAAAAAAATCCAATACGGCGGGGCCCCTCGGCTGGCTGGGCCCCTAGGCCCGGGTATTCTAGGCCTAGGCGGAAATCCGGGCCTGCTCTCTTATTATGTATTTCTTTTTCAATATAGACGATATGGTTGATTTCGCCATGCCATATTGAGTTGCCAGGTCAGAGACACGAGTTCCACTTTCAAACTTCGTAACGAGTTCTTTTTTCAATTCAATTGTCGTTCTCACTGCTTTCCTTTTAGGCTTAGTTGAATCAGTAATCTTTTTTAGACCCATGGCTGCATTATTTTTAATAAAAATAACAAAAAATAACAATAAAATATCACAAAGTTTCACGAAGCTTCGTGGATGATGTGTAGCGTACAGAAGCTAGCACGAGACTGAACTGAAGCGACCGCGTGGGGCGGCCAGTAACAAGGTCACGCTGTACGAATCGCGAGCAAGCGTACGAATGGCGAGTTCAATTTTACTTGAAAAAGTTGGACGAATAACGAGTTGTACGAATAGCGAGGCGGACGAATGGCGGGGTTCCACTGTATATATTTTAAGTCATTTCTCTCCAGAGAAAGAAAAACAGGAGAGTGAGAAGAGAGAGTTTGTATTCATTCAAAACTATGTTTCTATAATATCAGATAATATGTGACACTATGGAATTTTATAATATTACATAAGATTAAAAACGAATACGATTCATTTTGAGTTAAGAAAAGTCATGGCTTAAAATAACGATTCTGAGCCTCTCATCTACGGAGGTTCTGTTGTTTCCTCTCAGATGCTAATTCTTTACAAACGGTCGTGATTTATTTTTAATCACTTAAATCACACAAAATAAAATCATTATATATTTTTTTCATTTTTTGTTTAAATTCAACTATCTGCTAAGTACAATCAATAGAAATGTTTACTTAAAGTGATTCATTTCCATTGCATTAAAAAATATTACAAGGAATAATTGTTGAAATCGCAGTGAAGCCTCCAAAGAAAAAAAACTCACTAAAATAATATCATTCATCGTGTGTATCTTTATATAATAATAAAATATAGACCATAAACACAAAAGAATCCAACAAAATAAGTTTATAAATGACAAGTTTCGGGAATGTATCTCATCCTCAGATTACAAATAACTAAAAAACAAATAAAAACGGAACTTACAACGTCCCGAAATAAATACAAACTGCATAAGAACATAAATTACATAACATACGTAACAATGTTAAAATAGCAGATTTTTAACAATAAGACCTTTAACAATCCTAAGGACTACAATAACGAATATCAAATTCAGTAATATTCACATCTTATAATAAGTAATAATACTTCATTATCATCTAATGCTGTATTCCAAAGCATTATGAATAGATACATCTGTGTTATAACAAGGAAGTGACTTAATAATAACCGACTCACAAAATTTTTGAAGATAATTATCCTTTTCAATGGCATAAATAATCGGTTTGTTTGTTAGAATCTTATGACCAGTCTTTATTTGATCAGTAGCTGTTGGGTTTTTTTTAAGTGCGGGTTTTTTTGGTCTATGGTTCTACTGTGCTCTTTCATGCGGGTACTTACCCTTCTTTTAGTTTCATCTACGTACCTGCATCTTTCTCCAACTCCCTTGCATTCTATGCCATAAATTGCTGCCATCTTTTCTAAATTGTCTATTGCTACTTTATTAGAGCACAAAATACTACCTATTGTGTTTTTGTCTTTACGCGGCATTTTTATTTTAACATTTCTTAATAATGGAGCTAATTTCCTGTTCAAATTATCGTCAAATGGAATGGAAATATATCTTATATTATCTTTATCTTTTTTCATCTGGTTTCTTTCAGCTCTTAAGATTCTATTAATATATTTATTAATAAAACCCATGGGATAATCATTACTTCCAAAAATATTCCTAATATTTTGTAGTTCTTTTATCAGTAGTACCTCCTTGCTACAAATCTTAACCGCTCTTTTTATAGCCAAACACAAAGAGTTAATTTTGTATTTAATAGGACCTGCCACCGAAAAATTTAATATGATATTGGCGTTCGTCTCTTTTCTGTAAAGCGTAATATCAAATTTTCTATTTTCTCTAATCACTAAAACATCTAGGAACGGAATCTTTCCTTCACACTCAATTTCCATAGTAAATTGTATGTCTTGGTCGATGCTATTAAAATCAGCTAAAAATTGGTTAGCATTATCTTTATTAATTATGATGAACGTGTCATCAACATAACGACACATTAGTGATATACTATTTTTGACGTTATCAATTTTTCCATAATTATCTGTTGCTCAATAAAATTCATGACAATTTCAGCAATGATATCTATTTATAGCCGCGCCAGCATGGTCGAGCGGTCTCAGGCGTCGGTCTGCCGTGAGGCCAGTGTGCTGGCGTCCGGGTTCAAATCCCGGTCGTGAACATGGATGTTTCAATTTCCTTTCCTGTGTTGTAAAGCCTCTTCTTCACTTTCTCTTCGGTCTGACGTCATTCCGTAATGGCGTCCTAGAGAAGGCAACGGGAATCCACTCTAGTATCTGTTCCCAAGAATAAGTTACGGTTTCTCCTAGGGGTCGCCCTTCGGGGGTCACTAGGGTCCGTGAACTTTCAACCAATCTTCGGATTGAATTACTGTGTATGTGTGTATCTATTTATAAAATAAGATTTATTCTAAACATCCCGAGTGGAATCACTTCATTTGTCTACAATAAATTTAAGACTACTATTAGAGTGCTCTCTGTAGGTTAGTGAGTGGGTGGATGTCTGCTGTTGAGAAGTTTGTGGGTGTAGTGATTCGAAAAGTAATTCAATGATCTAACTCCATATTTAAGAGATCGATCCTCTAGATCTGATTATTTTGCAAAACAAACCTACATTCAATGACATCTTTATCTCTTGATTGCCTACGAGACACTGCTTTCCATATCATTTCAAGGAGCCTTTCGAGTGCTACTGTTCGCGTCAGAAGACGATTCCTGAACACAAGGACGCGTCTACTTTCATTTCAACGGTTTGGGAAACACCCCCGAGTCTCGTTTGCAGTAACTTCGCCCACAGTCACATTAGGACTACACTTCATGTTTTAATATTTATAAAATAATGAAATATAACTTAAAGAAAAAAAAAAACGCTGATCAACATCAAATTTACATCTCAGAAATTTATAATAATGAGATTCAAATAGATTTCGCTGTTAATATATGTATAAACACTGGACACTTCCCATTTAAGGGTCAAATATCTATAAACTCAATTCAATCGAAATTCATTTTTGAAAGTTTCCAGTAATTGTGTAGATCTTATGAAATTATGGAAATTCAATTAATTGGCCACTTTAAAGATACAGATTACATTACATTCATTTTACTGCCTGTGATTAATTAATTATTATTATTGGTATTCTGGGATTATCCTGGGATTATTGATAATATCTTAATTAACTGAATAAATCCTTTTATTTTCTGAATCATTTTCTATTCGAATGGATGAAATGGTTTTTCGATTGTTATTTGTTTATTTTGGAAATTGAATAAAAAAAAATCTTAAAAACAATTAAGTGTGGGTGGATGTTTATTTTAAGTGACTTTTATTCCCTTTAAATAAATTGAAGGGAATCCAGGGTTCAGTTTTAGTTATTAGTATTAATATTTTTATTTCAACGAATGACATTCAGTTGAGATACATTTGTGTGATTGAAAGCACGCACTGTTTTAATTTACTTAATTATCTAAAGACTCAAAATATAAAATAGGAAAGGTTTTTAATTTACCATCTAAAAACATCCATTGAAATAGTTCGTTAGATTAAATAGAATTGATAAATGAATGGCTTACCTTTACAAGCTGTGGTCTAAGAAGGTCTGGCGGCGGAGAATGGTTAGGTCAGTTCTTAAGGCAGGTCAAAGGAATAAACACAGGCCTCAAGGTCATTGGAGGACAGGAAAAAAACGGTGTTTATGACTTCATAAAGTATCAAAGAAAAAAAAGGAGATTGATTAATGAAAAACCGGAAGAGAATTAATCAGGTGAAAAGAGCAGATTAAGAGTTCTCAAAAATCGTTATATTTTGGATCTGAGATAATTTAAAAGCATTAGATAAAGTCAGGAAAAAACATGTTTTGAGATAAACGCAAACAAAACATACAAATAACAGAAATATTCAGTGGAATTTACTTCATGTTCTTTCAGAAGACATTAATATTTCTCTCAAGCTTTTACTCCGTGTGTGTTCACTAAAAAACAGAACTAAAAGTAACTAATAAAACTATAGAAAGACATATTATAAATATAAAAATAAATAAATATTGATGGGATTATAAAAGATAATAAAGAATTAATAAAAGTTAAAAGTTAAAAAATATTTGTAAAGACGCGATTATTTTTATAAATATTTTTTAATTATTAATTCTTCATTACTTTTGGAATATGTTTTAATTCTGTTTATAAAAGAATGAAATTCAGTAATTGAAGATCAAATGATTTGGTTTTATTCGTCTTGTAATCTCTGATTGCTTTTGTTTAATTAATGGAGATTAGGCTTAAGTATCCCAAGTGAAATCAGGTAAAAAATATTTCTATTTATTAATTAATTAGAAATTATTTCAATTTAGATGCAGAAATAAACGAATAAAATAAATTATTGTTAGTTAATATTTACTAATTGTTGGTGGCCCAGTGGAAATATCACTTGAGTACGGACTGCAAGAGCCGGGTTCCATCTCCATTGAGAATTTCTTTCAATAGGATAAAGGTTGGACTGATCTTATCTCTTTAATCCATGGGCCACGTGGTCTTTACCTACAGATCTAACGCGGTTTTAAAATTTTATAACCAGAAATCTAGGTAAAAATCTATCCGAATATATGAAATATAAATATAGAATATTTCAATTCAGTTTAGTTTTCGCCAAAAGGAACATTCAAGAATTACCAAATATTAAAAGAAAAAAAAAAGGATTCCTCTTTTAGCAAAGGTTATTTTAATGAATTTCTTAAAAGTAAATTAATTTAAATCAACAAATAATTAAAGGAACAAAAATAACACCTTTGGAAGACTTGGATTGAATAAGTTCGATTAAAATTCTTTTCAACTAAGTCTTTTAAACTTATCTACTAAATTGATTTTTATCTCAATAAGGTCGACGAGTACAGGGATGTCATGTGCTTTGATTTAAATTGATTCTCTGAAATGAAAAATTTCCTCCTCTTACAATAAGCTGTCGTAAATCAAACATCGTTCCAGAGAAAAAAAATCCTGTTGATGAGCTCCATCTGAGGGTGAATATCAGAACTAAACAGAATGAAATCCAACCAAAAAATAAACAAAACTAATGAAGAAATAAAAACCAAGTCTTAAGGGGGCGTCCATTAATTACGTGAGGTGTTTTTAAAAAATTTGGACCCCCACCCCTCCCCCGTGGTTAGATTTGGTAAGATGTGGTGGAACCCCCCCCCCCTCACGTGAGATTTCCCCTATAATTTTTAAATAATTAAATTTATTTGATACGTTCATGTATTTTGCTTCAAAACCACTAAATACCTAAAGCGTTACTGATGTCTTCTATGAAATACATTTTTTTCTGTGAAAGAAGAGGAGAAAAATGATACAACGTTTAACGAATTTAATAACTATAACGAATTTAATTCAATTTAGTAAAAGTAAAAATATAATATATATATTCTCTGAATTAAAAAGTTGACGTGAGATTTTCATTGACCCCCCCCCCTCCCTGTAAAGGAGATTAATTGAGATTTTGCCGTACCTCTCCTCCCCACACATTTTGAGCTCACCTAATTAATGGACGCCCCTAAAAAAATAAGAGTCATTAAAAAACAAAAGTTAGCTTTTTACCATTAAATGCATAAGTCATAGGATAAGAGATTTGTGAGATTGTATTTAAAGAACACGGTTTACTCCTTCATATCTATGTTATAAGTCGACGTTTTATTGTTGATTATTAGTTAATAATCAAGACTTTACACAATTTAATCAATTTTAAGTAAAAACTAATTCTTTTTGGAGAGAAATCGCCAACCGGACAATAAATATGCTTTCGCCCACAGAGCCAACATCAACGAGAATTCTGTACAATTGTTTCATCCTTATTGGGGAAT
>JAFIDM010001028.1:3478222-3499332 GCA_023159025.1 Thereuonema tuberculata
GATTTAATTGTTTCATCAAGCGAATTGGTGTCCAATTTGCTTCCCAAAAACATATTAATAACACTGAGGCCTTTCTCAAAGGTCTGCAGGAACTGAACCATCTGATCATGGAACGCACTGTCCGATTCGGAGAACATCTGTACGATGAGGTCGACGAATTTCTGCAACATAGAAGTGGCTGTTTCTTGAAAGGATGATGGAACGAATTGAAGGAGGACATTCATCAAACGCTGAAGAGCAGGTCTTAGTTGAAGAGCAGCTGGATACGCTACGGGATCACTCTGTTGATTACAAGACACTGTCCCTAAGCACACGGCGAATAAAATGAAGTGCAACATCTTAAAATCCTATTTCGAAAAGATAAAGATGCATTAATACCACTTGGAATATTTAGCAACAATATTAGTCCAACAAAACATCTAAACAGCAAAACTTAAACACTTTTTAATTTGAATTCACATTAAAATAAGTTGAAAGAAAAGGAAAGGAAAGAGAGATCGGATAGAATTTGTAAAAGAGAACAGGAAAGATCAAAGAAGATGTTTCTGAAGGAGACACAAATGATCTTTTCAATTTTCCTATAACATTACTTATTAATAAAATTAAAATAAAGAAAAAAAGAAAAATAAAGAATGAATATTATCATTCATAGAAATCCATTGAAATTAGCAATTATTTGATTCAAATAATGAAGGAAGGAACAAAGGTAAGTAAAAGGGGTTATTATTTATTGAATTATTTAGGAACGTTAAATTCCTTATTATTCGATTCAAATAAAATTGAAAAGAAAAAAAAAACTACAACAATGAATTAAAGAAAAAAGAAATCACAAATTTGGATTAAAAATAATTCACGTATTTCTTCTAAAAGCCCTTGTGGAGTCTCAATAAAAATCTTAAAAAAAACACGAGTGAAATGAATAAAAAAACAAAACCCCTTAATTCAGGGACATGTTTGAATGTGGACAAGGTCTTTGGTTTCCTCCCACTAATCAATGACTCACGAAAACCCACCTAAGGAGAATGACAACGTCCAAATCCATTTTAATTTTTTGTTACTTAATTAACAATGAAATTAATTCTTTTTATTTCGGTCGCCGCAACAAAGAATTCTCCTTCTAATTCCAAAGCAATGTTTTTAATTCTAACAAAAAAGTTAATCACAAACAAAAAAACCCATAGAAAACAGAAAAATACTTTTGAGACAAAAACCAATCTTCCTTTGACTAATTAACAGTTGCTGATCTAATTAATTAAGAGAACCGGTCGATTGGTTAAATACTTATTGAATTCGTATCTAAAGTAGCCAATTGTTTGTTTCTATTTCTAATTTATTATAACGTCGCCAAAACATTCAAAGTTCAAATTCATTGATTTCTTGTTTAAGAAAAAATAACTTACACATTAACTTCATTTCATCTCCCTACAACATTTTCTTCATTTTAGAAAACGAAATTTTATCATCATCAGAAATATATTATTTGTTGAATGTTCACAAGAGAAATATATTAACCCCCAAAATATTAATCATTTCAGGATTTCATTTTTTAAAATATAAGAACATAAGTCAATATGAAATCATTTAAAAGAAATAAGAAGAAGAGTAAGACGTTGTTTTTACCTTAGTTGAGTCTCTTCTTGTGCGTTGTGTTGTTGTGGAGGTGGTTTTTCAAATGTGTTTGTGTCATAAACAGATGGTGGTGAATCGCTCTTTTAAATTACGAAACCACATCAAAGGAAACACACAAGAATATTTCATCTTTCAAAATGCAGTTTTCCAAACTTTTCAGAATGTTCGTGATTTCAAAACTTGAGGAAAATGGAAAAACATTTCCTGATAAACGAAAAACATCGGTAATTGAAAAGAAGCTTATGGAAAGTTCTGGAGAAGAGGAGTTTCCGAAATAAAAGTCTTATTAGAAATGCATTAATTATATATACCGCACTTCTTCTTAATCCCTTCTCTTTTAGAATTTCTAATATTAACCATCATCACTAACACAAATAAATATAATAACTTATAGTACATTTATTATAAACACAAATTTTCGAGGAGATAAAATAGTCTTCTCTTTATCAAGCCTACATAATAAACATAAGTTACGATACATTAACAATCATAAGAAGAGGGCATGCGCAAATAACATTAATGAATTGTTTAAACAAACCTTATAATAGGTTAAATAATAAATTTAATGTGCTGTGAAAAG
Organism: Thereuonema tuberculata; assembly: GCA_023159025.1. Classification (NCBI taxonomy): domain Eukaryota; kingdom Metazoa; phylum Arthropoda; class Chilopoda; order Scutigeromorpha; family Scutigeridae; genus Thereuonema; species Thereuonema tuberculata. The sequence continues at coordinate 3,480,432 of JAFIDM010001028.1, forward strand.
ACATGAAAATGAAAACATGAAAATGAATCCCCATAATTGAATCAGAAAGGTAATTCTATTCAGTTGCTAAATTGTTTTCATTTTCAAACCTTATAATAGATTTAAAACAATCCAACTACAAAAGTAATTAACAATCTAATTCATCGAATTTTACAGTGTTATTACAACGTTATGATTCTTAGGAAAAATGGTTATAATGATAAAGTCATTAATAGAGCTATTCATAAATATAACACCTTTAAAATAAAAGAATTGAATGTTAATAATGAAAAAAGGTTTTTTTATATATCATATCTAAATAAAAATAGTTTGCAACTAAAAAAGATACGTAGGAAATTTAACACCAATATTGGTTTTGAAAACAATAATAAGTTAAAAACACTTTAGGTAATAAATTAAACAAGAGTGACAAGAGATATGAAATGGGGGTGGTTTAGAAAATAGACTGTTTGAATTGTGGGGCTGTTTATCTGGGACAAAGCAAAAGAACAATCAGGGAGAGGAACATGATTATTATATAAAAAATAAAATGGCTGACAAATCTGAAGTAGAGGAATATTGTATTAATAAAACGCATTGTATTAATAAGGAAATCAAAATTTTGTATATTGAAAAAGATTCTAAAACAAGAAAAATAATCGAAAGCATAGGTATTAGAAATACGAAAGATAGAAATTTAAATAGGAATGATGGAGTGGAAGTTAATAATTGTTTAGTAGGAATGGCCAATGAGTTGTAAATAATTTATGTTCACGTTGTCATAACACTGTAAAATTCGATGACTTAGTTTGTTAATTACTATTATAGTTGGATTGTTTTAAATCTATTATAAGGTTTAATAATAACAATAGGTGAAACGAAATTATTTACAAGTGACATCCTGGAACAGCGATATATTATTATAAGGTTTGTTTAAACAATTCATTAATGTTATTTTTCGCATGCCCTCTTCTTAAGATTGTTAATGTATCGTAACTTGTGTTTATTATGTAGGCTTGATAAAGAGGAGACTATTTTATCTCCTCGAAAATTTGTGTTTATAATAAATATACTATAAGTTATTACATTTATTTGTGTTAGTGATGATATTATAAATGCATTAAGTTATTTAACAATGGAAATATTGAAATGTGTGACGTATTTTATGACCTAAAGATATCGAAAAGAAATCTGCATCTTATTTTTAAATATTTAATCATTCATTCACTTGTTTTTTTAAACAAGAAAGAAACCTTTGTTAAAACTGTAGCATTGTTACAATAATTAAATGCTACAGGTTTAGGACTGAGTTCTACATCGCAACGGTGCTTCTCCAATGTTCTTCGGAACTGTAAGGTGTGTGGACGCAATTGAAATTTAAAATAATTAGTTTGTATATTCATTCGTTAAATAATAAAACTTGAGAATTTTTAATATAAATTACTGGGTGACCAATCGATGATTGTAAATGGGATTTTTATGTAAATTCTTAAATGAATCTACACCAATATGTTATAAAATAAATAAATAAATTGAAGCTTGATTTTAATTAATAATTTTATTAATAAAATAAAAATCCTTCTAATTTAGTTTTTAACTTTTTCTTTTTTTCAATTTCTATTGAATTTATACTTCTTGTTTTTAATTTGTTCAAAGAAAAACAATTAAATTACAAAATTGCAATGAAATACATTCACACGTTCACTTCTGTTCATTTAAAAAAAACAATTGCGAAATTAAAGATTGATTAATATCTATTTATTGGTTGTTATTATTATTATTTAATTTAACATTTTGTTTCTTGATGATGACTTGATTTAAATAAAATTAAATACATTTTTCAAAACTCTTTCGTCTCAATTAATAAATAAAACCAAGTTAAGTTGTGTAAGGAAACAGTAGAGAACTTTGCCAATGGAAGAAGGTCATTCCGTAATTTAAGTCCATTCCAATTCCGTTGCTAATTGAACCTTTCTTTTTTTATTTTTTCATTTCGGTTCAAAAGGTTTTTATGAATCAGAATAATAATGAATATTCACAAATAATAAATAATAGATTTTTTAAAACAAATTCAAAGTAAGAGATTAAAATTAATGAAAAATCACAAAACAAACAATTTTAAAAAAGATTAATTTTTCTTTGAAAATTCCCCCAAAGCAGAATATCGAGCGACGGGGCGACAATGTCGCAGAACGAAAGTGAGGGCTGCAGAAAGATATCGTGTAGAACAGGGGTCGGTTTTTTTTTTGGTTGTCGATTCGGAGATTCCGTTTTTTTCTGTTTTTTTTTGGTTGTCGATTTGAAGGTTTGTTTTTTTTTCAGCACCTGCAGAAAGTTTTTCGTCTTAGCATCAGTCGTCGCAGAATCTGCTTTCGGGGAAAATTCAGACAAAACAAATAGGCTAAGGTTTAAGACTCAGTTTCAATTACGAATTAAATTTAATCTCTTAACAACGTTAAAATCTTTTCATTTCTTAAGTTTTTTAATTAGACATTTTCTTTTTATTGGAAACCAAAGAATCACTGAATAAAAATACTTGTTTGAAAAGAAATTTAACGTGCCCGATGATTCAAAGAATTGAGTAAGGAAACTCCTTTCTTGTAGTGTTGTGCCTTCGTTTGCTTACTTAATTCTTTCTAAAATACTTCTTTATTCATTGTTTAGAAAATATTAAATTGAAAAATAAATTCTGACAAATTAGATTTCGAATATTTAATAAATTTAAAGAATAAATAAAGATGAAAAATATATTTGGAACTAAAATAAAAACGTTTGCAATAATTATAATAATATTGTAATTTGTTTGTTTTTTTGCCAAAAGTAAACGTTAAAAAAAAAATATTCGGTTTATTTTTATTTGAATAAAAAGATTTATTCATTTGCAATTTCAGTGAAATTCAAATTAAATAACAAAAAAAAAAAAAACCTTTAACATAAAATGTGAACTAATTTCTTGTTAATTCGTTTCACTTGGATTGAAATAGATTCGAATTTTTTAAATAAAATAATGTAAGGATTTAGGTGAAGTGAATAAAATACTTCTACCAATTCCTGTATTTCGTTCAGAAGCAATCAATTGTTGTTGCTTTTATTTAACAGATGTTTTCCTCAATTTGGAAAAACCTAGAATTCTTTTGTGAAATAAATAATCAAACTTTTGTAATCACATAAATAAATTTGTATTTTACGTATTAGCAAATCAGAAATGTATCAATAAATTATAATTCTTACATAATCTGTTATTATAAAAAGATGTTGAACATTTCCCTATTATTTTTTTAATAATGATTCTACAACAAATCTGTTCCAGGCGATTGTTTGATTATTTTTGTTTATTTTCACTAATTCAATGTCTTTTTAAATGATTCCTCTTCTCAGTCTCCTTTCCTTCAATCATTTTTATTATTTTAAAAATATTTAACGGGCAGTTAAAAACATAATAAAACCATTAAAACACTAGGTTCAATTAAAATTAGATCACACTTTCTTTGAGAAAGAGTCTGATAAGAAAGGGACTTGAAACGTACGCATGTAGTGATTTGTAGAGTGATCTCATTCTAATTGTACATCGTGTTTTAATGGTTTTATTACATTTTTATTTATTTAAATATTTTTCTATTTGATTTTGTCGGTGAAAGAGAAAAGTGGAAAAGTACATTTTTAAAGTTCTAAAACTGAAACAAATTACAAATCAAAATAAATATTAATGAAAATATTGAAAACTGCAGGAAAGAAGGAATACAAAAATCTTATCTAATCATTGTTTCTAAATTTTGTTCATTTTCTATGACGTCATTGATGTTCTTATTTTTTTGAACTGTTGGGACCTTGGATATTTTTGAAACTATGATTGGGTAAATGAAACAGATGGTTCCAATTGACGTAATCCATTGCAAAACCAGGAACGAACAAACGATTCAAGTTATAAATCAATTCTTTTCCTAAAAAAAATAATTTCAGAAAATTTCAATTAAAACTTAGATTCAATTATCATTTAAAAAAAGTGAAGAAGAAAATGAGAAAAAGTGCTTTCCATTTGGAGCTCATCTTTGGAATTCAATCATAGACGTGTGTAGAAGGAAGTGGCTCCACAAGTGAACCCTCGCGAAATCTTGATAAATTCCTTTATTTTTTTATTTGTTGTTGCAGGTTCTAACTTTGTTCTCTCCGAAATACAATGCTATTGACGGCCATTGAAATTTTCGGTTGAACTTAGCATTACTGAACAGAAGACTTCAAATGGAATCAAACCACATGACCTAATTCCAAGAACTCGACACAATCTATTGTTGTAGGGGTTTTGCGATAGTAGACGAAGGGTTAAGTTCAATGTTTTTTTGTTTTTTTTTTTTTACTTTAGAAGACAAAAAAATTACTATTTTTTATTTTAAAACTTTGCTAAAATTTGACGTTAGTGTTTTAGTTTTTCGTTCTTTTTTGTTTTTGAAAAATTTGGGCAGAAAATCAGTCAGAAGAAATAAGCAACTTCCTCCGAAATGGAGAACAACTTCCTCACGAGACCAATAGGAAGAGATTTACAAGTGAATGAAACAGATTTCTTTGAATAGAACTGATGAAGTGATTTTTCTTCCCCAATGTCAGAAACCCATTGTGATTAAAACTGACTAAAAAAAAACCCTTTGTTAACAAACAACTCAAAGCAATGGTTCTTATTCTGTTGAATCTCTTTTCTTCCTTTTGCGTAGTTCAATTACGATGGTTGGCAAAACCTCTTCCCATGAGCTCATATTGTTTTGATCCAATGTTTAAATTCGATCTTTTAATTTCTTGCTTCTGTTCTTTTTTCTTTCTTTCTATTCGTTCGCTAATTTTATCTATTTTGAATAAATTCAGTCCCAACAAAGAAAAAAACATTCAGCTCTTTGTAGATGGAATAGATTTTTCATAACAGCAGCAAAAATTATCACCTGTTTTTTATTAATATGCGAATTTTATATAATGTAGGGTTCTAACAACTATATTCAAAATGTAAATGGGTAAAAAAAAATAAAAAATTGTCCTTCTCAGTCATTTGCAGGTTTTCATTTCATGCACATGAAGAAAAAAAAAATCTATGTAATTTCACAGATAATGAATTAAGAAGAGTAAAATAGATTGAAACATTTCATGAATTTACGGAATCAATTGAACACTTGTTTAATTCATCACAGCTGATGAGTTTGTAAGAAAATGAAACATCGGTAATCAAAACTTGTTTTTTGAAAATATTCTTTCTTTCCGGTTTCTTTCTCTTTTCCTTAATTCTTTAAAACACGTTTTCTTAATTAGAAATAGAATAAAATTCCGTTCTTCTTAAATAATTAACTAGAATTGTAATGAATCATCAAAACACAAACAAGGAATTGTTAGTAATAACTCGTTTCAGTCTGAAATTCACAAACAACTCTTTGCGTCTAAAATCATTATTAATTTTTTTTTTTTGTAATCTTTTGTTCTTCATAAAAATTTTTAATCTGTCTTGAACTGAATCTTTGAAAAACCAGACAGAAACGAATGAAAGGAATCAATAACTTGACACGAGCTCAATTCTGATTGTATTTGAAGACCAAAAGATTATTTAGTTGAGTTTAAAACAACGTCTTAAAGGTCATTTTCTTCAATAAACTAAATTTGAAACGTTATGATTTTTTTTTTCATTTTTCTTGAATCAACAAATAAATACTAAAGTACAAACATTATTTGTATTAAAAGTATCCTTAAATATATAAAATAAGTCATCAGGAAGAAATGGTGATATATAGAAATGGATCCGTGTGATGTGGTTGTTCAGTCACTTCTGTTCACTGTCTTTTATCCAATACAAAGCATCACGTGCTCATATCCCCAAAAAAGCCTATGACGTAAAGTGAGATCAGCAGTTACAGGAAGTTGAAGGCATCAGAACACTTTGACGCTGGCTTTTAACTTCCAAGAAAAGCAAATTCGTAGTCAATGTTAAAGGTTTAACTTGTGTCAAATTATAATAATGAATGGAGGTAATAGAGCATTTGATAAATTGAAAACTATTCAGTCTATCATATTAACAAAATTCAATGTTCTTTCTATGTTTATATTGAAAATTTCTAACAGATTTCTTACTCAACGAATTGAATGCTAAGAAAACAGATGAATTAAAAATAAATTCTATTTAGTCTTTTGACTGCCATTTTCTCTAAGTACAGATGAACCGAAGATATGATCATTTCCTGTAGCTTTCGGAAGGAACCCAAAGGTTAGATTTTGAGAAGGATTGGAAAAGACTATTTCACATGCCTTCAGGAGAATAGAAAAGCACTCCTGTCTTATTCAGGATTTGAAACGAAATTCTTAACGACATTCCAGGGCGACAAAGAAAGTGAACAAGAAATTGTCCATCCTTCTAATGACATATTCATTGGATTAATAATGAATCATATAAATAAAAGTGAATATAAACAACATATACAACAATAAACCATTATCATATTTATTACAATTTTACATTATAATATTGTAATAGTTTGTATATAAAATATTTTTAGAAATCATTTATGTATATGTATTTTTATAGAAATTATTTATCTGTATCCATTTTTATCATTAACCGTTATTTATTCCTTTGCATTTCCTCATTACTGATGTTCTGTTTATTTTTACATTTTTTTCCGTTGAATCATTTGATTAATTTCAATGCGTTATGTTTTTATCCAATCATTCTGTATATTTTTAATTAATCTTCCAATCAACTCACACTATCTAAATACTATAAAAACTAATGTTTTTCGTTTAATAAATTAATTCATTTCAGTTCCAGAACTTGTCTTTCGATTCCAAAGACAAACACCATTACAATATTTTCTCAAGATAAACAATGTTTATAAACCAGATAGTTATTAGAACATGAGGAAGAGAGATTATAAACAATATTCTCAAACAATACACACAACACATGACTTTTCTAATAGTTCTGTAAATAACTCTTTCCTTCTTCGATGAGAAAATAAATGAAACACTAATTAACACCAATTAAAAATTACCTCAATCTCATTCACTTAATTTTTTTCTTAATAAAATCATTGATTATAAATTTATGGGAAACCCATTTAAGTGAACGTAATTGTCAAATCCATAGATGCTTCATTTCATGAAAAAGGATTCTAATCTTAATTAATCTATATAAATAAAAATGTAAATGTTGGTTTGTTCAGAATCTTAAATCTCCGAAAGTTCTTCACTGATTGCTTTGTAATTTTGACACAACGTTGCATTCGAATACGCGCGTGTTTTTATATATCTATTATATGGATGTCACACCTGTGACAGGTAAAAACATGCTTTTTTTGACAACCCCAGATGTTTGGCGCCCACCCGCAATAAACCTGAGTTAAGCGGAGAAGCTACAACGGGCTGGGAAGTCGTATATTCTCCGATCTCGATATTAATTTGATAAATAAATAAAGTTTTGTTTTTAATGCTGTATATGCAAGGGTTCCGGAGCGAAGTGAGGGCTATCTTTTAATAAGAGTTGAAAATAAGTTTCAAAAACAATCTGAAATTCCTTAAACAATATAATAACATCATGAAATAGAAATATTCAATAATATCTGAGGCATTAAATAAAATATCTGTCCTATTTACATTATGAAAAATAAATTATAGATAAAAAATCGAATGTAAAAAGAATAATTAAGAAATTGGACATATTTCTGCTGCAATTCTATGACAACTTAAATTTAATCAAATAAATAATGTTTTTTTTCTGTTTCATTCAATTGCAAAAATAGGTTAATACCTTTCAACATTACATAAGAAGTGTTTCGAATATAAAATTATGTTTTGGACACAAAAGAATTTATTTCTTAATAATATATTGTTAAAATCTATAAATCTCTCCTATTTATTCTCTAAACTTAAATCTAACCTAAAAATGGGTTCATCTTTCATTGACGAAGAGAATCCTCCATTTATTCAATTTTGTTAAGTTTTTTTAAAACGTTTTTAATTCATAAAGTTAATGAATTTTTGATTTTTATTTTAATTAAATAATTTTAATTTAATAGATTTATTGGAAACAAATGTTTGCAAATGCTTAATTAACTTTTACGTGAATGATTTAATGGTAAGTGAATTGATTTAATCAACGATCAATTGAATTGTTACCTAAAAGGGTCATGGCCTTAGGATAAATATATATAATAATAAAAATATTTAAATAAATATAATAAATGGATGATCATTACAAAGTCTCTAATTGGTTTAACTGTTATATAATTAGTTCCATTAAGAAAATTCCATAATTGTTACCTCAATTAAGTTCATTATAATTATCGAGAAACAATAATTAATTCAATATCCCAATGTTGAATATCCCAATATCCCAAAGTAATTATTCAATAAATTATCAATAAAAATTCATTTCCTGAAGTCAGTTTTTTTTTTTCTTTGTGTTGAATTACTTTTGTTTTCAACTAATTTCAGAAGAATTAGAACCACAACACAACGCTGGAATGCTTCAAAGATTCCAAAATTAAATGGTTTTATTCAAAATAATAACATTAAAAATGGCAAACACAATTTGTAAACCAGACAAATACTAAGAATAAAATGGATGTCATTGGTGTCAGTGGATGAACGAATAAAGCCTTTGAAAATGACCCATCTTTGGCAGAAGTTGCGTTGAATTGAATTTTCTTTAATTTATTCTAGAACTGTAAACATTTGGATATTCTTTATTTTACACAAAATTAACTGAAATAATTTAATAATTTAAGCTCAGAAAAAAATAAATATTAAAAATATTGAAGATGTTAATTTATTCCTCTTAAAACCTTTTTATATTTCGTAATCAGCAACTGCATAAAGTTATAAAACAAGGATTAAGCCCATTTCTTAGAGTCAGTGTTACTTAGATTAGCTGAGACAGGAGCAGACGTTTCAACAAACAACAAGAAACAAGCAAAGCAGGAGATATTTTTATTGATCATCTCAGTTAATCGGTTTTTATCTACTTCGAGAATTTCCTAAATATCAAGATTATTACGAGGATTTAATTCACTGATGAATTTTCTTTTTATAAGAAACGAAATAAAATCTAGGACACTTAGTTCTTCAATTTTTTTATACATTTTGTTTAGTGTTTTGTAAAAATAATCGTAATATTTTATGTTGGTTTTTAACAGCTAAAGATATTTTAACAGCACTAAAATCTATTTTATGAATGTAGTTAAAAAGTAGATAATTACAATAAAAACTAAATTATTGTTTCGAGTTTTAGATTTTGTTTAAATTGCCATTTTTTTTAATTAGAAATTAAAGTATTATAGATATAAAATGGAAACATTTCGCGATACATAAATAAAACATATATAAATAAATATATAAATACATACAGATAGAATTAGAAACAGATTCGTAGAAAATAAAATTCTCAATATGAAATATAAGAACTTCCTATTTATAACAAAACCCTAATTTACTGACTTTGAAGTAAAAAAACAACTGTATTGTTTTACAAGAATTTGAGTTTTCAAGTTCCAAATTGGTTCAGAGATTCTTGTTTAATTGGAACCTGATTCCAATGACTTTTACTGAGAAAGAACAAATGTCTCCTAAGCAAAGAAAATGTTCCAAAACCATTTCTATTCCTAAATTCTTCTTAATTCTTCGTGGTTATCTTAGAATTCTATCTTTAGTTGTGTTTTCTTTTCTCTTTGTATTCTTATGATCATTTCCTCAGTTGAATTTTTATAACTAATCTTAACCAATCTTAATCTTATGAAATTTACGTAATCCAGATAATATTTAAAATGAGGATTTTTTTCTAAATAAAAGAAAAAAAATACGTTTGACTTAAACTATTGAATGATTAAGAACCAAATGTCGAAAGGTCGTCATCAATAGTTCTTGGGTCCTAGAAGACATGAATCTACGTGGCATAAACTGTTTCAAAGACCAGCGAATCAAGTCTTCCACCCACATCTTTTTTTTTTTTTTTCCTATTAACGTTATAGCTTTATTGCTATTATTGGTTGCAGTGTAATTTTGTTACCAAAGCCTTAGTAAATTCATTGATCAAGTCACGGATAATTCAAAATTTAATTACTACACTCTATTATAGATAAAAATACATAATGTATTCCAGGATTTCCACTAACGGATAGATCTTTGAATTCTAACCGTAACTAGTGAAACATTTCCTGCCGTGTAATTTTAAATGAGTTTTCCAGTGATAGGTTTGTCTTCATTGGATTAACAAAGAAATTGGCCGCGCGGTTGGCGATGTCCCTAAGACATCGGCCTCTCACCTCTGAGTCCCGGGTTCGGTTCTCATGTGGGTTTCGTTGATGGTGGCGATCCGCGCTGGGCAGGTTTTCCTGGGGTTCTCCCGTTTCCCCTGCATTTCTCTCACCATCCTTTCTCAGTCTTTCTCTCAGTCTGTCTTTCTTTCTGTGGGATAGTACAAAAGATCTTTCAGGTCGACGTGCTCGGCAGTCATGCCACCCACTTTCAATTAATATAATCTAACAAAGAAATTCAATTTAGAAGCTGTTTTCTTTTTTTCCTTCTATTTCTCGTTGTGGTCATTCCGTGTCAAACCATGACCAGTTTTAAAAATTTTCATTTTTTTAGGGATATGTAAGCTTTATGTATTAGTAGGTATAAATATTTTAATATCTTTTTTAAAACTTCCACTCATTTTCGTGTTTCGTCCACTGTTTTAAATGTCAGTGTTTTTCAGATTTATAAAAATTTCGAAATCACTCAAGCAACAAAAGTAGTGCTAATAAACTACTTTTACAATCAATTGTTTGAATAACTATTGTGTGATTCTGATGACTCCAAAGTGCCAACACCCACGACCCAGTCAACAGCTGACTGTTACAAAAGAAGTCTCTTCTCGTAATTCTACTTATTTTTAAAAGAAAAAAATATTCTGAAGAGTCACAGTGTCTACATCATAAATGACCTTCGAAATAGTTTACTAATCAAATATCTAATTCCTAATCAAATGAAACAAGCTCTAATGTTAGTTCTGTGTTTTATTTATGACTATTTGCCGACATAAAGACAACGAATTTCGGAAGTATCTAAATTTCTTTGTATTCTCTCACAAAGGGAAAAAATGCATTGGATTTTTAAAATAGAATAATGTCTATTAAATGTTTTGGCTCTCAATTCTTAATAAAACGGACTTTTTAAGAGAATCAAAAAATTAGAGACTGAATTTTCAGTTTTTACATTGATACATAAAAGTAAGATACAAAAATAAAAATCACTATTCCTATATCTAACACTCCTATATCTAACATTCTGAATAGCTTCCATTAAAGCACTCTTTGTTAGGTAATTTTTATTTGAATTTAATTTCCATTTTATTAGTTCTCCCCCTCCCCTCTGCCGAAAGTAATAAGTCCTGAATATTCCGAAATTTGAATGTTTATAAGTAATATTTATAAGAGTTTAGTTGTAAGATATTAAATCTCGGAGGGTTCTGTATAAAAATTCCTTTCCCATAGTCGTAGTGATACAAAAATTACAATAATGTTATCATAATTACTATAATATTTTTAAATATAGCTGTTAAATAAAAAAAATGATAAAGTTGATAAAGATTTAAAATATAGGTTATTTCAATAGTTGCTTTGGTCCGATATATTTCAGCTGTTTAGTTTCACAGACGGAAGTTTCTAGAAATGTTAAAAAAAAAACTGACATTCTCTATTTTCAGACTAAATGAAAAGGATTAAATATCTTTTAATTTACTGTAAATACACGAACCTATTTACAAAAACTGAGAAATTTTCAGAACGGTTGAGAAATCATTAAATTTCCATATCGCTTGGAAAGAGTTTATTCCAATGAATATATTAAAATGGTTAATAAACAAGTAAAAATCTATTAGTTAGCGTTTGGATATCTTAATTATTAGTATTAACGATTCCTTCCAATTAGAAATGTCCCTTTTTATTTAAAAAAACCTTGCCTACCTTATTCTGATGGTTGATGCGTCTTCGTTGTGGATCGGTTTTGTCAACCACTTGTGTTGCACAAACGTCGGATCAAAAAATCTGTTGATAGACCTCTCATTAATTGGTGCATTTCGAAGTTGTTATTCTGCAAAAGTTATTTGTGTGAGGTTTGTTTTTGTTATTACTGACGCATTTTGTTGTTCAATTTCACGAAGTATATTATGAAAAACTAATAAATATAAAATTTGAGAAATAAAATTCTAAAATTAATAATAATATATATAAATTATAAATTATTTGACGGTAGAGACTATATTTTTCTATTACTCTTTGTCCTAAATATTTAATAAAAGCTACAATTCCACTTTTTTCTTTCTTTTTCCTTCATTCTCTTCTATCTTTTCTTCTTTTATTTTTCAACCCAAAATTTTAATTTTTTGTTCAATTTGTTTGAATTTCTATCAAATGTAACCTGAATGGGTGATGATGTTTCAGATGTTTATCTTTAAGCCGTTGTACCTGGATAACTTTAGCGGAAGATGAATGAAGATAAGGAATCACATTCGCTCAGATTTGAAAGTTTTTTTTTTGTTTTTGAAAACAATTTTTAAATTCTCATTATAATTGAAAAATATTTTAAATAAAAAAATATTTCGAAAAGTAAACTTTTATTTAAAGTATAAAAAAATATAATTTTTTTTTATAATAATAAAATTTTTATATATTTTTTTAATAATTATATTTATTTATTTATTTATTTACTAGCCGGGTACCGTCGCTTCGCTCCGGAACCCTTGCATCTATAGCATTAAAAAAAAAAAAATTATTTATTTAGCAAATTAATATTGAGATCGGGAATGAACGACTTCCCAACCCGTTGTGGCCTTCTCCACTTAACAATTGCCGGTTGGCGCCACACACCTGGGGTTGCCGCCATACATTTCATCGTCAGTTTGCCAGATTATTCCCTATCCCGTCAGAATTTCGAAAAACCCGGTCTTATTCCTTGTCTACATCATAAAGGAAACCTCTGTGCAAAATTTCAGCTTTCTAGGTCCAAGGGTTTGGGGTGGGCGTTGATGAGTCAGTCAGTGAGTGAGTCAGGACTTTTCTTTTTATATATGTAGATTTTCATGAATTTTGTTTGTTAACATCATTGATTAGTTCTTTATGGATTATATTTGGATCTCTTATTTTCTCATTTTCAACTCTTAACCCGATTCGTTATTTACATATTATTCCTGGTGTTTTGATATCATGTTTATTTATGAAAATATGATCTATATTTGTTTTCGTATTTCCGTGAATTGTACAGTTGTTTCTTGTTGTTCCGTAAAGACGATTTTTGAAGCCATTATTGCACGTAAGTTTTAGGTATTTCTTTACTGCATTGTTTTCATTTATTTTGAAAAGATCTATATTTACGTCGCCAATTAGTTGGACAGTTGTTTAATATATTTTAATTTTTTATGAATAGATTCTCTATTTTAGTAACATTTTAGTAATTTGTATTTAACATTTCGCTTACAGAATGACAGACAGAATAACGCTTTTATAATATACGTTTTTATAATATATAATAATAATAGCCGGATATCGTCCCTTCGCTCCGGAACCCTTGCATATATAGCATTCAAAAAATAAACTTTATTTATTTAGCAAATTAATGTTGCTATCGTCGGAGAATATATAACTTCCCAGCCTATTGTGGCTTCTCCGAATAACTCGGATGTATTGCGGGTCGGCGTCACACACCGAAAATTCACATTTTTGCATGTATCTTGCAAACGCTGCGCTGAAGCGTTTGTGAATAAGTGATACATCGTTCGATAGAACTTTCAAATACCAACATTTTCTCAATATAATGTTCTCTTCCATCTTTTATACTTTTCATTTAAATTGAGAAAAAGTCAAAGTTTGACCCTTTAAAAGGCGCCATCTTGGAAACCAAAAACTTTTTACGAAAGATTTTTGTAGGATTTTGTTTGTCTTAAAAAGATCTACATTTTATCCATTTACATGACCATCTATCTCTTATAGTTTGGTCACAAAATTGGAAAAACGTAAAGTCTTATGACAGACAGAATAACGCTTTTATTTATTTATTTATTTATTTCTTAGTTATTTTTATTTCTTAGTCATTTCAGTCCCGTTAGGAATTCAAATTCCTATCAACAGGTGCTGTTATTTATTATAATACATAATAATTATATTTAAAAAATTACATTTAAATAAATTTTACAAATTATACAAAATCAACTTATCCTCAAACATATTGAAACAAATATATTAGCAAAAAACATATTAACACAAACATAAAATTAACAAATTATTAATCAATATTATCCAATATCCAAATTTTTACCTTATTTTTTACAATTGAAATTCTTTTGTAATCTTTAAATATATTCCAATTTACATCATTAAAGGTTTTCTCAATTATATAATTTAAATTTCTTATATCATATTCATTATAGATATAAGGATAATCAAGTTTTATTCTATTTTTATTTCTCAAATTATAATTTTCTTTTATACTTTCATCTTTTAATTTAACTACACTATAAAAAATTTTTATTATTTATATATAAATTTTTGTTTAGGAAGATATTTAGGATATAAATATTTAGTAATATTTGTTTCCTTTTATTAATATTATTCCATATGTTTTTAGGAAATTTCAACTTCCATATGTTTCAACTTTAAAACTTTGGTTTGTAAATTTTTTAAATTCTCCAAATATATATTTCCTACATTTGCCCATATATTAGCTCCATAATTTAGTAAAGAATCAAAAATTGCAAAATAAATTAAAATTTTTATCTTAGTGGAAGAATATTTTTTATATAATAAAATATATATTATGGTTACATTTAATTTTTTATATAAAATATTTGTATAGTTATCCCATGTAAAAAAATCATTTATAATTACACATAAATATTTAAAATTATTTATTACTGTATATCAACTTCAGTACAAGAAATACATTTTGTACTATTTCCATGTAAACAATCATGCGAATGTATTATGAATTTAATTTTTTTATCTACTATTTTCTTTTTGGGTTTTATTAATATTCCTTTTGTTTTTTCATTATTAAGAACAAGTTTATTATCATGAAGCCATTTTTGTAAAATATTAAAATTATCCTGTAAAGTTTTATTCACAATCTCCAAATTTAAATCTGATGTATATATTTTTATACCATCAACATATACATATATATAAAACAATCTTTTTAAAAATAAAAAAGATCATTTAAAAAAATTATAAATAAAATTGGTCCTAAATTGGATCCTTGTGGCACTCCAATATTAATTGTTTTTCTTTTACTTAATATTTTATTTATTTGCACAAAAATCTTTCTATTTTCTAAATAATTTTCCATAATATTAAATATTTCACCTCTTATTCCATATTTTTTCAATTTAATCAAAAGCAATTTATGATCTATCAGATCAAAAGCTTTACTGAAGTCAATAGTTATTAATAGTACAAAATGATTTTATTTAAATTTTTATTAATATGCCCACAAAACTTTGCTAATAATTTAGTTGTACTTTTATTTTGTTGATAAGCATATTGATTTTCATTAATTATATTAAATATTTTTAAAAATTCTTGTAATTTTTTAGTAAAAAATTTTTCTATTATTTTATTTATAGTTGATGATACAGCAATAGGTCTATAATTTTTACAATCATTAAAAGCATTCTTTTTGAATATTGGAACAATTTTTGATATTTTTAAATTATTTGGATACATTTCTTTATTGAAAATTAATTGTATCATTAATGCTATCAATTTAGCAAAAATTTCCTTTTTCTCTTTGATATCAGAAATAGATATTTGATCATGTCCAATTGATTTTTTATTTTTCATCCTATTTATTATATTTATTATCTCTTCATCATTTGGTACATCAATTACAATTGTATTTATTAAATATGAATTATTTAAATCTTGTAATAAATTCTCTTTACAATTTTCATTAAAATTATTACTTAATTTATGATAATGATTACAAAATTTTTCTGCAAGTGTTTTAAATTTGTTTTTATCTTCTATTTCCTGAGCAAACCTATTTATTTCATTTTCTTTTTTAATTTTATGTTTATTACCTTTTTTTCTTTCTAATAAAGCATTTATTTTTTCCCAACAATTTTTTGGGTTATTTGCATCATTTTTAAATTTGTTATAATAATAATTATTTTTTGCTTTTATTATTTTTGATATTAGTATATTTCTTAAATTCTTATAATTATTATAATATTGCTCATTACTTTTATTATTTTTATATTTTTTAAATAATTTGTCTCTTATTTTTATTTCTTCAATTAATTCTTTAGTTATCCATTCTTTATGTATTCGATCACCTTTATTCTGTCTATCATAGTGTTTTTTACTATAAGAAACTCCTGAATAATAATTAGAAATTACTGATTCATTTGTGTAATAAGTTATACATCTTTTGGATTTATTAAATTCACTTAATATATTATTATATGAAACATTATATACATATTTGTTTTTTATTTACTTTCATTAAATTCATTTTCGTCCTGTTAGGATTGAACTATAGCAATCCCATCAACAGGTTCGAATACATTAGGTTAAACAAAAAAAAGAATAACATACAAAAATTAGATTATAAAACAAAGTAAATGCTACATCACTGATTTGATGCATACAAAGAGCTATAGATAAAATAAAACAAAACATAAATTATCATTTTTTTGAAAAGACAGATTTTTTTTATTTTTTTTATCCTATTAGACCATAGGATTAACATTAGTTATTAACCAAATCTTAAGAAATCTTTTTAATGAAGATATTTTTTCAATCTTATTTATGTTTTTTATATCTATTTTATTAATTATGTCCTTTAAAATTTTTTTCATGTTACATTCTCCATAACTATTATATATTTGCGGATAATCAAGTCTAAAATTTAAGTCATTCCTGAAATTGTACAATTTACCATCTCGATTATACAGATAGATGTATTTATAATAATTTATCAGAATAAGATTGTATAGAAATTTTTGTTCAGGTGTAAAAATTTTGTATTTAATTAAATCTTCAATTGTAATTTTCTTTTTGCTAACATTAGTTTGAAAAATATTTTTACTAATTTTTTTTTGTAACTTATTGATATTGACCAGATTAATGTTCTTGGTATTTGACCAAATACTGTTTCCGTAGTTTATATAGGAATCAAAAAAAGCTGAGTAGATTAATAATTTATATTTAACTGGTAAAATATTTTACTATGATAAAAAATATAAGCTAAACTGCTTAATTTTTGATATAGATTTTGGATATGGGTATTCCATGTAAATGTGCCATATTTATGTGTCATATCGTAATACCCAAATATTTAAAATGATTAACCAATTTTATTTTCGTACAATTATCACATTTAACATTTTTCTTGTGCAGACAAGAGTGTGTGTGCCAAAATGTTTGGATAATATGTAGGCATTTGTTTTCTCGGATGTATTACTAATAGCTTGGTCTTATTATCATTTATTTTGAGTTTGTTATCATGCACCCACATTTGTATTTTATTAAAGTCTTCTTGTAATTTATATTCAGCATTATGTAGGTTTTTATCATTCTTTAATAAAATGATATCATCTGCATTTATAAACATGTTACAATATTTAATATAATTAAACAAAACATTAACATAAATTATAAAAAACAGAGGTCCAAGGTTTGAACCCTGAGGTATCTCTAATTTGCATTTTTTCTTTATACTATTTTTATTATTAATTGATACATAAATTTTTCTATTTACGAAATAATCTTTCAAAATAAATTTCAAGTAAAATACCTCTAATCCCTAATTTTTGTAAATTCATAATCAAAAGATTATGATTAATTAAATCAAAAGCTTTACTCAAGTCAATTGACAAAAGTAATGAATAATTATTTAGGTTTAAATTATTATTTATATTTTCACTTAAAATTTGTAACAGATTAATAGTACCCTTATTTTTTTGATAGGCAAATTGATTTGTATTTAGTGTAATTTAGTAATAATAATATACTAAATATTATTATTATTTAAAAAAAAAATTATTTTATTAGATAAATAGTTTTCAATAATTTTATTAATGACTGGTTGTAATGCAATTGGTCTATAATTTTCTAGAGCATTAGAATTATTGTTTTTAAATATTGGTATAATTTTAGCAATTTTTAATTTATCAGGGTAGAGTTTAATCTCAATGATTTTATTAATCAATGAAGAAATCAAATAGGAAAAAATGTCAGAATTTTTTTTTATAGTTTTAATTGAGATTCCATCAATACTTACCGAGTTGGTATTTTTCATATTTTTTATAATGTAAGTTATCTCAGCAATGTCCGGTTTTTCAATGACCATTGTATTTGTAATATTTCCCATAGTCTCTTCATTATTGAGTAAATCTATCCCACAAGTGATATCAGGTTGTAAATTTATTTTAGTAAAATAACAACAGAATTTATTTGCCAGTTTTATTTCTTTATTTTCTCCTTCAATTGTTTGTAGTAACTTATTAATTTCTTTTTTATCGGAAAGATTTTTATTTTGTCCAAGTATGTTATTAATTTCAACCCATAAATGTTTAGGTGATTGTTGAATGTTTCTTAGAGATTCAAAATAATATTTTTTTTTGTGTTTACTGATTTTTAGTTTTAACCTATTTCTAAATTTTTTGTATTTCAATTTATAATTAGTATTAGTTGGGTTATTTTTAGTTTGTTTAAATAGTTTATCCCTCATTTTTATCTCATTTAATAACTCTTCCGTAATCCAAGGTTGTTGCTTTCTATTATTATTATTAGTTTCAATCTTATATTTAATCTCTTTAGTATATTTGCTCTCATTAACACTGAGTAATATTTTATCATAGAATTCTATTGGATCTTTATAATAATAATAATAATAATAATAATAATAATAATAATAATAATAATAA
>JAFIDM010001028.1:3499342-3545869 GCA_023159025.1 Thereuonema tuberculata
AATAATAATAATAATAATAATAATAATAATAATAATAATAATAATAAAGGTCAATCAGGCAAATCAAAATAGTACGAATTGTGATGATAAATTGTGTCACAGAAAGTAGGACGAATTTTTTTCGAATTAAAACAGATTCGATCTAGTTTTCGTCAGACTGTATTTCTAGTTTTCTGTGAGAGGTTATGACAGACTGAAATGTCTTATTTAATTTCGTTGTCTTTCTTTTATTATATTTTGGTTTGAAGCCAAATCCATTGTTGATCTTGTGAAAAAAAAAAACTCTCTAATTCTATTTGGAGATTGTTTAAATCAGAGGATTCCTCCTCCTATACAATTATTGAATTATTACACAAAACATTAAAACACACAAATGACAAATTAATAATCAGGAAAACCTAATTTTTATAATCTATTACATATTTACAAAAATTCTATTTAATAAATGAGCAATTTCTGACCCCATTCCTTTTTGAAATTGTTCATAAAGTTGATTCAATATCAATTAAATGAATTCGAAGTTTAATAACACATGAATTTTGTTTCTAGAAGATTTATTTATTTATTATTGTAGGTTTTGAAAAAGAAAAAAAAAAAAGCCTTTTTCCCCATCCTATCAAAAGAACGGGGTTAATCGAAGTAAAAGAAGGTAATCCAATAAAACATTAAGGAAATAGTGATAAAAGAAATGACCCCTAAGTCTACCTGAAATGAATTTTCTATAGTAAATCTTATATTTTCAAGGAAGAACAGAATTTCTTTAGAAAACATTATCAGAACAAAAGAACATTCCGACTTTAATTACAATTCTAAACAACAGATGGCGCTGCTGCATCCGAAACATTTACTGTCCTTCATTAATCTTGGAGGAGGATTATCTATCTATAAGTTTATTCCGGAGGGGAAGGGAACTGATCACAGCAGCCAAAAATAAGCATCATTTTTAAAAATTCGGGTGGCCGAGGGAGGACCAAAATCCCCTGCTATCGAACCAAAAGGGAAAAAAATACTGGCTTAATCTATGCATTTTAGATATTTTTTTCCGCCCATTTAGGTTTAATGCATTCTGTCATCAAAAGCCTTTGAAAACAGGCACGGTTCAGTTCCCAGCCAAGGCAGGTCGGGAATTTTTCCCTGAATGTTTGTTCTTCAGAAGAGTCCTAGAGTTCACTCAGCCATCTGTAAAATGGGTTTCTTTTGTGTGGGGTAAAGGAGGCCTATCTTCATTCCGATATTCGGGAATCGTTGGGTCCTATGCCTCCTGTGTGGCATGTAAAGTGGGATCTTTTAACTTCTTTTTTTACACTCTCGCTTCTTAAATGTCTTTGTTTAATCGATTCTTTTGTTTCATTTCAAGGAACGTTGTCATTTCTCTTTCCATTTACTAAAATGCTTACAATTAAGGAGGTATGAAGATGAAATTAGTGTCCAGTTGTTTCAACATGATGTGCCTACAAATCAACAAATAGATATGAATTGAAGAAGACTCCAAGAATGAGAATTTATATACTCAGTCAATTCGCTCTACTTCATAATAATAATATACTCAATCACAATTCATCTTACGATTGCATTCATCTCTCCTTATTAATAATAATAACTAGCAGACCTGTGATCACGTGATCTTGGATTCTGAGATAATTTTCTCATCACCCGTGACCGCGACCGCTTTTTTTCGGAGACCAACTCAAATACCTCACGTGACTTCATCGTAAGTCAGATGATTTCCGGTTGACCCACATAGATAAAAATGAAAATGTGAGCATCCTCAATACTATACCTAACAATTTTTATCCTTATTTGTATTTCTGTGTCTTCGGAGGAGTGTCTTATGGGACAAATAGAAGCCAGTCAACCATAAATAAAATAATAGAAAAATACTTCACAAATGCCGCGCTGGTGTGGTCGAGCGGTCTAAGGCGTCGGTCTGTCGTGAGATCAATGTGCCAGCGCCCGGGTTCAACTCCCGGTAGCGAGCATGGATGTTTCAAAAATTTCCTTTCCTGTGTTGTAGCCTCTTCTTCACTTTCTCTTCGGTCTGACGTCATTCCTTAATGGCGTCCTGGGGAAGGCCACGGGAAACCACCCCAGTATCTTTCCCTTGTAATTCTAGGGAGTCTGCTAGGGGTTCGCCGTCTTGGGAACACTAGCGCTCCCTGGAGCACGGATGCTTCGGCAACGAAGCTCGCACTTCGGTGCGAACCGACCACACACACACACACACTTCACAAATACAATACAAAATTTTATGAAAAAATACAATGTAATTAACAGTAATCAGTATGCCTACTGTTAAAAACTTTAAAAAGCACCACAAAGTTATTAGAGAATTTCAGTGACCACAATGATCAATGAAAAACTAAACAAAAATAATTTCATTTTACTTCTAACAATAGATCTTGCTAAAGCTTTTGACTAAATAAATCATGAATTGTTACTAAAAAAATAGAACTAATGGATATTAGGGGATCAACCCTTCAAATAATAAAAAACTATCTCAAAAACAGAAAAATTGTTGTAAATATAAATAAGAATGTCAGTAAAGCAAAAAAAAATAAATTGTGGAGTACGTCAAGGCTCCAACCTAGGCCCAATCTTCTTCATAATGTTTATAAACGACCTCTTCACTGAAATCAAGGATTGCTGTAACTACATTTATGCTGATGACATTATAATCTATGCAATAAACAAGAATCCTATCAATACAAGACAGGCTATTCAAAAAGACTTCATAAACATTCAAAATTGGATGCACGATAATAAACTCATCATAAATAAATACAAAACAAAAGCTATTTTTATTAGACCGAAGAAAACAAATGGCAAACTTTCAAGCAAAGGTGTATTTTCATTCTCATTCATGTTTACATGCACAAAATGTAAATTGCAATTCTTGCTTTGAGGTTGATACAGTAACAAATTTTAAATACTTAGGTATTACAATAAACAACCTCTTCACTTGGAACACTCATATAAATATGCTTCACAAAAGACTTAATTTTATAATATATATTTTCTATCATATAAAAAATATTATACCAACAAAAACTAAGATCCTTATTTACTATGCATTATTTGATTCCTTGGTAAACTACGGGGTAAATATCTGGGCCAATACTAACAATATAGACCTGGATCACTTAAAAAACATACAAATCAAAGTGCTTAAATTAATTTTTTCAGAAAACGTCTGGAAAAATTCATACAAAAGAAATTATAATCTAAATAAGTATGAAATTTTATTCCCAAAACAAAAATTTATAGATAACATAATTCAAAACTACTATGACATATTACAAATAAAGTCTAACAGTAATCAAAATTATCATCTAAGACAAAACCATAAAATAAAACAATCATACCCTCCAATTTTTAATAGTTACAGGCAAAGAAATATAAACTTCAATATAGAAAGAATCATAAATGATATGAATATAAATATATTCTTAGAACATCAAAAAATATCTGTTGTCAAAAAAAACCTTAAAAAAATAGCTTATTCAAAATACTTGAAAAAAAAAAAAGAGTAAAGTAAATATCTTATTAATTATTTTATTTATTTTTCTTTCCTCTATATCTCTCTCTTTAGAAGAATTTAAATTTCAAAATGGAGAAAAGAAAAAAAAAACACCAAAGTAAAACAAACCAAGACTAAAATTTCAGATGTTTTTATAAATGCTACTATTATATAAACACTGGAGCCTACCCTCCGGCGGCCTCCTCGGCCTGCACAGGCTGATTGTGGCTTCGTGCGGTCCTCTGGGCCTGATCGCATCTTTAACTTTAACTTAACTATTATATAAAACTAATATAAGTATCAAGACATTTCAAGCATGTTAAATTAATTCGAGAATACCTTCAATACTAATAAGTAATCATATATTTGTATATGTCAACCATCTATCCTCAATTATTGTTATTTTCTTATTTTATTCTTTTTTTACAATCTTGTACACATGTTATATATAAGTTTTATATTTTTCAAATGAATACTATGTAAATATGTATTGTAAGAATAAAAAACAATTATGTAAGTATCAGAACCCGTTGATAGGGACACCTCCCTAACGGGACTGTACTGAGTTTATCTATTTATATTAATAAAAAAAAAATATTATTGTTATTATTATTATTATTATGAAAAAGTTTCAAACCATGGGTTTCCCCAGCTAAGACAATATGGCGGGTCAAGGACCAAAGCACGTATTGCCAAGTGTATAAAAAAAAAAAAAAAAAAAAGGTAGGAAGAATAGTTAGGGTTGTGTGGTTGTGTCCATAAATTTCCGAACTATGCGTGTTGTGTTGAGTACCACAGCCTTCTGGAGTTGTGCATAAGTGTTTTTATGAAGTCCTAGTGTGTTGAGGCTGTGGTGCAATGTGTCAGGCACCAGACCAGTAGCGGACAGGATGATGGGTACAACACGTACTCGGTCCTGCCTCCACTGCTTCTGGAGCTCGTGTGCTAGGTCTGTGTATTTACTTATCTTGTCAGCGTGAGTTTTCTGCATGTTCTTGCTGATGGGAACTGCAATATCAATGAGATAGGTCTGTTTGTTGACCTTATCAACAAGTGTAATGTCAGGTCTGTTGTGATGTATAGTTTTGTCTGTGTGAATGGGACGGTCCCAGTACAGCTTATGTGAGGGTGACTCTAGTACGCTTTGTGGTGTGTACTTGTAGTATGGGACCGTGTTCTTAAAAAGTGAGTGTTTGTGTGCTCGCTGTTGATGAACGATCGACGCTAGCTGATTGTGTCGGTGGAGGTAGTCTGTTTGGGACAGAAGGGGACAGCCTGATATTATGTCGATCGTCTCATGTGTAGTGTGGCATTTCCTGCATCTGTCGTCTTGTGTATTTGCGTCGTGTAGAATGTGTTTCTTGTAGTTGAGTCTGGGGATGACTTGGTCCTGTATAGCGATCATGAACCCTTCGGTCTCCCCAAACAGCTCACCACTCGTCAGCCATCTGTTCGACGCTTCCATGTCAACATGAGGTTGGCTGAGTTCGTGGCGATGTCTGCCATGGAGTTCCTTACGAGCCCATGATTCACGCAGCTGCTGTGTGTGAGTGTCGGGAGTGGTGAGTGTTAGAGAAGGGTTTGCGAGGTCCAGGGGTGTGAAGTGTGTGTCAGCCTTGACAATGGCTGAGTGGAGTGAGGAGTGTTGTGCTCTTTGGTGGAAGTGTTCCCTAAGTGTGTGTATTTGTTTTTCGTGTAGGATGATGAGATTGATGAGTCCTCGGCCTCCCTCCTTGCGGGGAAGAGTCATCCTTTCCGTAGCGGACTTGGGGTGGTGCATGATGTGTTTCGTGAATGTAGTGCGTGTTGTGCGTTGTAGTGCTTCGAGTTCAGTGTTTGTCCATGAAATTATGCCGAACGAATATGTTAGTGTGGGGACGGCAAAAGTGTTAATAGCTTTAATTTTATTTCTGTCATTGAGTTGTGTTTTGAGGATGTTGTGAACGCGAGCACAGTATGTTTTCTTGAGTGCGTTTTTGATGTTTGCGTTGTCAATGACGCGCGCTTGCTGGAAGCCCAGGTACTTGTAGGTCTCTCCCTCTTCCATGGATTGGATGGCCAACCCCTGGTCCAGTTCAAAACCCTCCAAATTCGTAGTCTTCCCGCGTGTTATATGTAGCTTGCGGCATTTGTCAATTCCAAATTCCATCCCAATGTCTTTGGTGAACTGTGTTGTGACTTGTAGTAAATTAGTAAGTTGTGCGTTGTTTGTGGCGTAGAGTTTAATATCATCCATGTAGAGTAAGTGTGTGATTTTGTGTGGTGTCAGAGTGCCTGAGGTAAGCCTATAACCGTGTTTTGTGTTGTCTAGCATGTGGCTTAATGGATTCAAGGCGAGGCAGAACCAAAGAGGACTCAAGGAATCTCCCTGGAAAATACCTCTCCTTATGGGAATGGGATCTGTAGTGATGGAGGTGTTAGAGGTGCGTAGGTGTAATGTTGTGTTCCAACTCTTCATCGTGGAATCCAAGAATGCCGTGATCTTGGGGTGTACTTTGTAGAGTTGAAGAGTGTGCAAAAGCCAGGAATGTGGGACAGAATCAAATGCCTTCTTGTAATCGATGTACGCGATGTGTAAGTTCCTATTCTTCGCGCGCGCCTGGCGCAGGATTACAGAGTCAATAAGGAGTTGCTCCTTACAACCCTGGGAATCCCTGCGACAGCCCTTCTGCTGTTCGGAAAGAATGTTATGTGTCTCGATGTGTGTGTAAATTTTGTCTGTAAGGCAGGAGGTGAGGAGTTTGTAAAGTGTGGGGAGGCAAGTGATTGGACGGTAATTTGCAGGTTGCGCTGTTTCAGTGTTCTTGCTCTGTAGGTAAGTGATACCCTGTGTGAGGAAAAGAGGCATATGTTCTGGGTGTTGGATTATGTCAGTGAGTGTAAGCGCTAGTTTTCCATATAGGGACGTGAACCTCTTGATCCAAAAGTTCTGAACGCCTTATTATTATTATTACCCGCGAATAGCCACGACGGACCACGCGCTAGCCCAGCCTGACAACGTCAGGACAAGGATAGGAAGTTGGGTAGGGTGACGAAAATTCACTTCTCGTTGAGAAGAACCCTGAGAGAGTGAGTCCCAGGGAGGAAGGGACGAAACAGAAGAAGAAAGAAACAAATTTATTATTAATTGAGATATTCTATTAATTTAAATCTTCATTCTCTGATAGAATTCATTTCATTTCAGTGCTAATCCACTATTTGTTTGTTGAAACAAACAAAAAAAAAAAACACAATCAGTAAAATAAAAATAGAAAATGAAACAAACAAAAAAACACTTTCAATAAGATAAAAATAGAAAATTTCCAAACTATATTATTGTTTGTTTCTATTTGAAAGTAAATAACGACTTTAATGTGTCCATCTACACTAAAGTTTAAGCTTCATGAGTTAAATAGGTTTTGAGTTGCAGAGTCTTATAGAGAACCTATAACAAGGCATTTCTCAGTATCGGTCGATTTGAATTAAAATAAAACAAGAAGCTTGGATTTCTTTTATTTATTTATAAGTTTTTTATAATTATAGTTGTCTTATGATAAAGTTTAATTGGTGAAAATTCTTCTAGAATTATGAAAATGCCACTCCATTGATTAATAAACACAAAATTGACTTCAATATTAACTGCACATAAACGAAACTCACCTTTGTTTTGTTTATTGTCACCATAAAGAAAAGAAACCAAAATTACTGACAGCGCTGTTACTTACAAAGCTCTAGCAAAGAAACAATTCATACAAAAGCTTTATCCTTTTAAGAAACATTGTTTTTGGATTTTCAATTTTATTCTAAGTCTTCTCTCTATTCTTTAATACCGGTACTTGAAAAATCGTGGAGAACTGACAATTTTATTGCCGTAAAATTATGGTGAAAATGATGGTGACGTATGTCAATATACGAGCTACGAATATTGTGAGGTAATTGCATTTGCAGTCTGGGTTTCGAAAAAATTCAAATTTTAAATGACAAATATCAAAGTAAATAGCATGGAGTAATGAAAACACTTTCCACAACGAAAAAATCATTCAGTTACTGTTCAGTGAAAGGTAAAAAAAATGACCCAGTGCGTGAGTAGGAAATTCATGGTCACTGAACATCTTAAAAATATCAATGCTTTTTATGCACGACAGAGTCAAGGAATTACAAAACATTCAATGAAAAGCATTTGATTAAGTAAAAAGAAACGAGTCCCAATAGAACAGCATCACACGCTTTTGTCAGACAGGATCATTCGAATATCAACAGTTGATTCTGGATTAAAACATTTCCGATTCTGTTGAATCTTGTTTGGTTGAGATTTGAACAAAGAAGGGACTTGTTGATTTCACAAAAAAAGGTGGATTGCTGCACCTTACAAAATTATAATACAGTGAAACTTGGATAATTCGAACTTGTTTAATTCGAAATTCTGGATAATTCGAATTTTTTGTTCGGTCCCTAGAATTCTGTATTAAATAATGTTAAAAAATCGTGGATAATTCGAATTTTATTTTGGATAATTCGAATTTTTCGTACGATTGTCCTTAAAATATTACAGTAAAAATTGTTCCTGAGACTTTTCTCAGCTAAGATACATTATTTATTTTAACGGTCTTTCTAAGGAAAATAAAAGCGAGGGTTGGAATGTCACTATGTGGGGATTTCCGAGGATTTTTCTGTCCACCCTCTGTTGTTACCCTTCCCCCTCCCACACCCCTTCGGTCTTAGAGTCACGTGCGCTTCCTGTGAATGATTCGATGCGGTCATATATATTTTTAGTTTTTGTGCTTGTGCTTTAAGTGTTTATATGCTCTTACTATGCCATTGTCAAAGGGCTAAAGCTCCTTCTAAGTCATTAACATTAGCTGAAAAGGTAGCGGTGATTAAGGAAGTGGAAAAAGGCCTTAAAAAGAAATTGGAAATTCACAAGGAATTTGGAATTCCATCCAACTCGTTATCGACATATTTGAAGAACAAAGATAAAATCTTGAGCAGCAAAAATGGCAATGGAAAAAATAGAAAAAGAACGAGAGACCTGGCAACCCAGAGGTTGGAATCATAAGCTAGGACACAAAGATTGCATTCAATGAAGCAGTTAAAAATATCTGCCTTTTTTTTTGAAAGTGATGAATACGGTAATTAACCTAGTAAAAAATGTTGGATTTAATGAAAAAAAAAGTAGCAGTATTCTTAGATAAAGTTCATGTGTTAAATCTTTGATCATGGAGTTAATCTTTTTTATTTATCTCTTCTGTTTGAGAGAATATATGTAATTCGAATTTTTGGATAATTCGAACTTTTCCTCTGGTCCCTTCAGCTTCGAATTATCCAAGATTCACTGTATTAATGTAAAACCAGTCATTTACAGTAATTATATTGTAATTTATTATATTTCCCACACAGTAAGCTTGAGCTATTTAAATAATCCGTTGTAGTTTAATTCTGTATAAATGTTCATTTTAGTTTCAATGAATTGAATTTTCTTCACTTCATTATTTCTGCTAATTAGGAATCGAAATTATTGGGTTTTTTTTTTAATAGCTGTTAATAACAAAGCTTTTGTTTTCTTCATTTATTGTTTCATCTAAAACATTGTCTGATTATTATTCTGACTGGAAGAGTGGTTTTTTTTAAAGTCAGTCAGTCAGAAAACTGCAGTTTTTTAAAGATTTTTTCTGTCTAAAATTCTTAGTGTAAAGAAGAAGAACAAGTGATTCATCTAAGACTGTGACTTTTTTAAAATTACAATTATTATCATATTTTAGTCAATTATCTCAGATAGTGAGTGAATAGAATTCGAAAAATCCTTTTTAATTCTAAAATTAAAAAGAATACCATTAGTTTCTTAGAAAATTTTTAATTACGAATTCCAATTGAATAATATTATTTATCCTAAGCTAAATTCCTTTGGAATGTTTTTCGCGAAGGAAATGTTCAAAGTCAAAAGGTAAAGTTCCATTCTTAGAAGCTGCTTCAAGGTGTTGCCTCCAAACACAGTCTCTATGAATTTAAACTCAAAGAAAGTTGTTCATAAATATGTAAACAAAGTAGAAGGGAAACAATCATTTAAAAACATTCCTTTTCTTACTAAAGACAATTTTTTTCAATTGAAACTTTTCATCTCCTGCTCATTTTTAATGTCGGTCTTCTTCTATTAATACAAAATAAGGAATTCAATGAAAATTCATTTGTTTCTATATAAAAACTCACCAATGAAAATAAAAACAAAACACAATTCATGTCAACGAATAGGACCCTGAGACGGACGTTTCATCATTGTTTTGAATCCTCAGACAAATTACCATTTCGATGACGAGCTTCGAAGGTGTGAAGAATACTCACCTCCGACTGTTTGCTTAGCTGTGGCTTTTTGTTTTTAATTTGTGTCGTACGATTGAGGTCCTTTTTATTAACTAAGTAACAGGTCTTTGTCTTTGCTTGTTTGTTTGTGTCGGAATCTACAGTCGGGGCCAAATATGAGTTCCACATATTCTTGATGCTTTCGAATTTGGCTGATGATTCATTAAACAGATGAAACGGCCGTCTCAGATTCCACTTCGTTGACATGGCTTGAGTTTGGTTTTATTTTCATTGCTGCATGATGGTACTTTTTCTCTGCTCTACGTTAAGCCTTGTTTTTAGATATAAAACCTTATTTTCAAAATTTTTGATTTCAAGATTTTAATATAAATTGACCTGATCTTCAATTGAAACAAAGTAAATGAAGTCCACACATAAGACTATGATATAAAAAAACACAATAAAATATAGAACGGATTCCAATTCACTCCAAGTAGAAAAAAAAAGCCACTTGAAAAAGGAGTGAAACCGATTGTCTGTCTTATTTTGCTTTTGCTATTTTTTTACAACATAATCTTGTGTTTAGTCTTCGTTATGAAATTGGCACAAGTTCAATACGTTGTAATTGATCTACCTGGAAATGTTTCCATTCGTTGTCACTCCTGAGGCTACATCAAATAAAAGGAATCTTAAAATAAATACATTAATAAGTTCTTTCCACTATTTGTTTGTTTTTGTGATTTTTTGTTAAAGTTTTTTTTTGCTTTTTAAATTCAGGAAATACTATATTATTTTAGCCAGAATGACTCTTTTTAAGTCAGACCTCGCTGTGACAATTTCTAATTAGGAATCTAAAAAGCTTGAATCTAAAAAGTACGATGTCACTTTGGATCCATTGATTATTAGACAAAGATATTCATATTTTATTTTTGCTTTTCTTTCTTCTTACAATTGAAGTTCCTTGAAATTCACTCTACTTTTTGTGAACCCAGGATTTAAACCAAGAAAAAGACTGGAAGTATTTCTAAGATTAAGAATATTTTTATTCCATTTTTCTGTCTTAATAAGTCATCTCAAAATTTTTGGTTTAACTTCTAAAAAAACAAATTTATATGAAAATCAATCCAATCAATGTAATCAGATCGATTCTAAAAATATAAATAAATAAATAAATAAATAAATGCAAAATCCATTGGAACCATTACAAAGGAGGATGAGTTTAAGAAAGGGTTGCGTCTGTTGATGATTTTTCTTCAAATAATGTAATTAGATAAAAACTAACGAAAGTAGAGACTTCAACTCATCTAACTGGGGTTTTTTGAGGGATTTATTTTTAGTCAATTGATTTTTTCAAAGTGTTTTTTAATGATTCTCTTCTCTTTAATTAACCTCCCAACTATTTACACTAAAAAAATATTTTATTTCTTTCTGTTTAAATCTTACTATCAGAAATGAACTCTTGTTTCAGCAAAATTTAGAAAGAAATAATGCGTTTTTCCATTTGTTGTTCTTTTAGTGGATGAACACATTAAAAGGGTGAGATCGTGTTTACAAATGACATCCCAAAACAGCTGTTTCTCGCTTGATTGGCGATCATCAGTTGGGAGTAGTCATTGTAAACGCACTAGATCTCATACAGATCTTTTTTTAATGGCGCATAAAAAATTCTTAGAGACTGCCGGAGGGCAGCACAAGAATTTTATTTATTTTATTTTTAATGTGTTTTTTGTTTTTAGTTTAGTTTTTTGGAGGTGCCATTCCCATGCCTACTCGTTCTTTTAGTTTTAATTAAATTCTAAATAATTGAATTAGGCTTAATAAAGAATTACATTCGGATGTTTCTATTCCTTTTATATTAACTACGGGATCCAAAATAATAAATAAACATTGCTTTAAACTATTTGATATATTATTTAAAATTAAGATCATTAATATTAAAAATAAATCTTAAAAAAGAAGAAAAAAATGTACTTCACTTTATCTGATTATGTTGATTTATCTGTTCAAATTACAACGATTTGAAATGATGTCGAAATTTGACTTGTTGAATTGTAAGATTTAAAACCCACCCACGCCTCTAATAGAATTGCTTTAAAAACATTCGATATGAAACTGTTTTCAATATTATGTTACATGAAAAAATTACAAACTTAATTTTTGTTTTTAAATTTGAAATTCAATCCTAATTAAAGAAAGTAAATCTATTTTTTCATTAATTAACCTTTAATTAATTATAAAGAAGCTTTTTTTTTTATTCATTAATTAGTGCAAAAGGCGTTTATGAGATAATAATTCAAAATCTTTGAAGTTAAAATGAAATTAGGCAATTGCTTTGGACCGGATGTTTGCTTCCTGTTCACACGAATCAGGAAGTGAGATCTTGTTAGTTGTTTATTTTGCTTGTTTAACTTCAAACAGAACTAAGGATTAAGAGATAAGCAGTGATAATTCAGGTAGCCTCAGAGAACGATGAGATTCCCATAGAACAGGTGACAATATTTTAATAGATTTTATTTTTGGAGTATTTTTTTTTCTTGTTTAATAAGGTTTAAACAGGATTCAAGACGTATTCATTTCCTATTCTGTCTTAGGTGTTCATTAATCTAGGAAAATAATACATTGATTAATTTTCTGTTAATGTTCTTATAATTCCTTGTGTCTTGAAGTCAGGCTTTAGATAAAACTTAAACCACTACAAAAGAATATTTTAATTCTTTACAAAATCATTTTATGTCTAACCTTGAGAAGGTATTTAACTTAAATGTCGTTACGTTAGGGCTAAAGCTTAATCCCACCATTCAAACGAAAAAAATCCATAATAAAAGAAACAAAAATAGCAAAACTCTTCAGTTCCTCCTTTGAATATTTCAGATTTTCTGCATTTCTTTCTCAAAAATGCTTCCCATTCAGTCGTTATAAGATTTCTATCTTATTAATTATTTCCTTATTAATGTCGACGGAAATTCTGAAACATATCCTCCGACTTTATTCTAATCAATGCTATTTAATTAGACCCTAACTTACTTTATTCAAATGTATTTCAGTTTTCCTTTACATAATTTTTTAAAATTAATATAATTGATAAACAAGAAAATGATGAGAACAGAAACAGTCCTATTTCCAGGGCATATTTTTTTTGATTTGTTTTTAGAGAAACTTGTTGATTGTTTACTTCAGTCGTTCAAACTTTTTGTTCCTATTTTCTTTTTTTCACTTTCTTTTTTAACTCTGTTGTTCATTAACTCTTTAATTTCTGTTTCTAGAAAGTTCTTTATTGTTTTTCCTTTGCTTCGTTCTTAATACATTCAGGGATGGAATTTCTTATGTCTGAATATTTCAGTTTTGTAATAATGCTTCGTAGATCAATATATAATAAAAATATTTGCAATGATTAATTGCTGCCCCGATTATTTCAATTAAAATATAATTAAAGAAGCAGTGGAGTGCATCCTAGTAGAACTCGGCTAGTCCCCAAAGTGTTCCGTTCCCTCAGCGCCTGTAAACTCCGCATTCTATCCCCTCAGCTGCAACAAGCAATCCACTGCCCAACAGGACAAGTTTCGAGCCTCCTGTTTCTCTCATCACTTGAACATTTTCACATGCTCCGGCTTCTGCGGTATCTCCATTCTTGTTAGAGAGAATATCTTAGTCTTTAACATTTTTATAATTTGTTTTCTGTGTAGAATTTTTAAATAGTGCCGTGTTAGTCCCCTTACAGCTGATGGTCCCTCTGCCGCTGTCAAGTATTTCACTGAAAACAGGGAATTGAAAGTCAGCGAATTCAGAAACGTTTTCTAAAACGCTCTCCTACTGAAATTCAGTTGAATTTGTGACGTAACACAATAGTTAGATGCCCAATGTTTGTTTGTAGAGGGGGATATCCGTTTCCAGAAGCCTCCATTTTGCCTATAGAAATCTCTTTTAAAATCTCTTTTGATTTCTTCTCACTTCACTTTTACCTTTATTTCTCAAATATCGTCAATAAATAAAAAATATTTTTCAATAAATTTCTTTTCTATTTTTAATGATTTGTTTGGTTTCAACACAGCAATAGATTAACAAAATTAATCCTTCCTTTTTAAATGTGATCTTTCTAACGCCGATGGGTTGTCACAGCGAAAAACAGAAATATCTAAATAATGTTACTTTTTAGGAATTTTAAATCTTATTTCTTTTATTATTTGTCTGTAGCTTATCAATATTTTTAATTCTATACTTTTATTAATATATTTAGCAATTCTGCAAATACATTTTAAAATCTTTGTCTTCAGAAATAAACAATATTATTATTATTATTATCGAGACATATAACATTCTTTCCGAACAGCAGAAGGGCTGTCGCAGGAATTCCCAGGGTTGTAAGGAGCAACTCCTTATTGACTCTGTAATCCTGCGCCAGGCACGCGCGAAGAATAGGAGCTTACATATCGCATACATCGATTACAAGAAGGTATTTGATTCGGTCCCTCATTCCTGACTTTTGCACACTCTTCAACTCTACAAAGTACACCCCAAGATCACGGGGTGTATTATTATTATTATTATTATTATTATTATTATTATTATTGGGCTAGGTAATTTTTAATTTCTTAATTTCATAATAGTTTCATTTTAACAGAAGGCGAACCGAAATTGGAAGTTCGTAATAACCTCAGAAAGTGGTAACAGACAACTCTTATGCAACTGATACATTCCACAGATTACGTAAATTAAATTGTACATTTGTTGAATTTCTTTCCTTCCCCTTATAATCAAAAAAAAAATATCTTAGTAATAAAATGTATGAAAGAACATGAAATGAAGTAATATTAAGTAAGAAATAAAGTTTACACCTATTCTAAGACATAAATTTAGTTAAGACAAAAAAAAAATGTATTAATTAGATGGTGATGAAAAGGTAATAGCCTTGAGAGCTTCCTCATTGTCAGAGAGGAAGGATTAGAAAAAGAAGTTGACGCAGTGACGTCAAGAAATGCTTCGACGTCAGTTTATGACTGGAACTGAGGCGGTCAACTTTCTTCACTAATCCGCCATAAGATATGTCGTGAACAATGTCTTTCTTCTTTTCTTCATAAATCTCCCAACAGTAAACAAAAAGTTCTCAGTCATTCTGTGGTTTTTCAGACATAGAAATGGGTTTGGCAGCCATTGTCAACTTTGTGTTTGTTGGTTATTTTTGGTGTAAGTACTGATTTACGTAAGTCTGGGGGTTTGTAGAGAACAATATCTGGATTTATTAGTATCTTAATACATTATATTAAGTGACGATTAGATACCAATGGAAAATTAAACGCATATATATCCTACGTACATTTCTATTTACATTGTATTACATACAGATTAAAGAAATATTCGTTTCTTAGGAGATAATAAATGATAAGACATGAATGGAAGAAAGCAGTTCATATTCTAACATTTTTTCAATTACAGCAGATAAGGAAAAAAACAAAGAACGGAGACAGAAAGAAAGAATTAGTTATTTTCTTGAAATGTAAATTAATCTGACTTAAAAACGAACTTAATCAGGAACTAGTTAATATTTCTAATCTCTAATGTATTTTTCAATTTATTTATTTATTTTATTTATTCGCCTTTCTTTTTCCCTCTTATAAAATCATATTAAAATGTACATAGACACAATAATAATAATAATAATAATAATTTTATTGCCAATAAAAAATATTTACAACAGTATACGTTGATTACAGTTTTGACATCCCAGTTGTCTTAAGGGTGATCCCGTCGAGAAGACAAAAGGGTGTCGGCATCGAGGCAAATTACATATGAAATTAAAACAAAAAAGCATTATATTAAAACAAAGTATTACAAGCATTACTATGAGGGAAAAAAATAAAAAAGACTGGATTTGTTTCCTTTTTTTTTTTTTACAAATATTTAACTGTACATTATGAGGACGAAAAAAATTCAGTTCATCACATTTTGAGGAAACTATATGCTGAGAAGATTACATAGTTTTCAAAACTGATAAAAAAACGAAACAAAATTAGACTGATGGCGTTTACCTAGATAGAGGAAGGAGAAAATAAAAAAGGAGTGAGTGAGAAGAAAGAGAGGAGATTACAATCAATTATTGGGTTCATGTAAAGAGGGATTTATTAGAGTTGAGTTGAGTAGAAAAGTGTTGTTTAAGTTTTCTTCTAAATTGTGCCAGAGAAGTGCAATCACGAATTTCATTTGGAATTTAATTCCAATTTAGAGGAGCAGAATAACTGACTGCTCTTCTTTGATAGTTGGATCTTGTTTTTGTTAGTAGAAGAACAGGCTTGAGTCTAGTTTTATAAGAATTGGAATTGGGTTTAATATTGAAAGTAATTGAAGGACATAGTTTTTTGTTAATTGTTTTGTAGGTGAAAAGAGCCAACTGAAGCTTGTAGATATGTTGGAAAGGAATTATTTTATATTTTGTCCAGAGGGATTGAGTAGAGTACAGGCGGGGCTTTCTATCTAAGAATCTTAGGAAATGCTTTTGAACTTTAAGTATCATTTTTTTTTTAAATTTGGCAGTGGTATCCCAGATGATTATACCGTAGCACAACTTTGTATGAATTCGTGACCAATATAGACTCAGGAGTATTTGCCTAGGAAGAAAATAAAGTTTTCT
The DNA here is from genome assembly GCA_023159025.1 of Thereuonema tuberculata. Taxonomy (NCBI): domain Eukaryota; kingdom Metazoa; phylum Arthropoda; class Chilopoda; order Scutigeromorpha; family Scutigeridae; genus Thereuonema; species Thereuonema tuberculata. Next base: position 3,515,755 of record JAFIDM010001028.1, read on the forward strand.
AATGATGCCTAAATTTTTTGAGACTTTATGAGCGATTTGTTGTGCATGGAGATTCCATGATAGATCGTGCGAAAGATTAACACCTAAATATCTGAAGGATTGGACTTCTTGTAATAAGGAGTTGTTATAAGTGATAGAGAAATTGTCAGAGTTGAGTATTTTATTTCTTTGATAGAAAAACATATAAACCGTTTTGGTTGTATTTAAAGTAAGGTCGTTTGAAGATAGCCAAGATTCAAGATATAAAAGTGAGCACTGGACATCGTGCTTGAGTTTTTCCGCATTAGGATGAGCAAATAGGAGGGTTCCGTCATCGGCATAGAAGATACATTTGGGAGCAGGTGATGTGAGAATGAGATCGTTTATAAATAAATTAAAGAGAAGGGGGGAAAGGATAGACCCTTGGGGTAAACCTGTCGACGTGTGATATACTGAAGAGGAATATCCATTTACGTTCAGCTGGTATTGTCTTTGTGATAGATATGAAGAGATCCATGTAAGAGGTGGGCCTCTAATACCCATATATTCTAATTTTTGAAGTAAAATATTGATGTTAATTGAGTCAAAAGCCTTTTTCAAGAAATTAGATGGCCCTCAACTGATGCAGAAACAACGAATAAATAACAACCTAATTAGAAACTAATAATTTATGACTCCTCGAAGATAAAAAAAAATTTCATTCGAAATAAAAAAAAAAAGTTTCTCAGAATTATTAACAGTCAGGTGTTTTCTAGCTGACAATTTATTTGGTTTTGAGTCTTCTGAGAAGAAGACTTCTAATCCCGGTTTGTCCGTCCGTCTGTGGACAAGTATCATTAAAAATCTCATTAAATTATCATTAAGCACAACAATCACAATAATCGCAACAATTGCGCCTTTTGCATTCGAAACAATCACATGTATAATACATCTCAGCAACAATCACAATAATCACAACAATTGCGCCTTTTACATTCGCAACAATCACATTTATAATAATAAGAAATTAAAGCAATATCAATTCTATTTTCTTAAACGTATCAGAAGACGTTGCAAAGCATTGTGATTGGTTTACTATTCGTTATCCCCTACCTTGTTTGTTCACAAGTTTATTTTAAGGAATTTCTAATATCACAAGAATCGTGCATTGATAAAATTTGTTAATTCATCATTTTTTTCTTCTGTCATTTGGTAATTTTCGCTGTCCATTGTAATCCTTACCTCAGAGGGACCTGATTTTTTAATGTTATTATCATTGTATTTGAGTACAATTATTAGCTAATTATATCAGTTCTACTAAATAGTACTTCTGAATAGTCAATTACTAAAATTTCAACAACATAAAACAAGTAACAAATTCTGTTAATGATTTTGAAATTAGTTAACGTTAAGTAGTTGAAAACTCTTGTTAGATTCCATTGTCTATTCAGGTGAACCCTCTTTGATTCAGTCTATTTTCTATTGTAACATTAGAATAAATGAATACAACACAACTCACTGATTTGCGGAATTTACGTTTGAAATTTATACAATTTGATTTGATGTTTATCAAAAGCGGTGCAGTTTTTCTTGTTATTCAATTCTTCTACTCCTGTGGACTTCTACATTCCATTAGCAAATCTAGTAGAAAACAAGAAAGAAGAAAAGTAGAATAAAACAAAAAATTAATGATTTTTTTCTTCGTTTCTTTCAAATAAAAGCGAACAAAAATAAAGAAAGAAAAAAGAAAAAAAAATTCTAAAACGTAGACAAATAATAAAGTAAAAAACTAATTTTCTGGCTAATTTTTTTATCACATCCTTTTGATTCTCTCTTTCACTCTGGAACAGTGGTCGCCAACCTTTAGAACTTCATGGACCACTAAATATATAATTTTAAATTTGGCGGACCACTAATATGAATTCTAGAAAAAAAAAGTTTTTATAGAATAATAATCAGAAAACTTTCATTTTTTTAATATGAGATGCACCCATTAAAGGTAACAAAGTTATAGTGTAATTATTTAAAAAAAAATGAAAATTTGAAGTTTATTAAAGTATTACACATTTTTAGGGAGATATTTGTTCCTGTTTGTTTGAAATCAGTTTGTGGATTTTTGGCTGCAATGACGCGAGATCTCCATCTTGACCCGCCATGTTGTCTTTGCTGGGGAAACCCATTGGTTTGAATCTTTTATAATAATAATCCTTCCAGAAGGACATTGTTTTGATGAAAACAAAACCATGAGAAAGACGACAGTGACTTTGACACATCTGATGTAAATAGTTTTTCCAACTCTGAAATGAATTCGCGTAATTTTTAGATTTGTTTTCTATATTTTTTATTCCTTTATTTGAAAAGGGATTTTGATCAAAGGCATGTTTGATGTTTCAATGTAATTTCAATGACCCTAAATGACATCCTATGGAGAAACAAAACCTTTATTTCCAATGGTCAAAGAAAGGACAAGGAGGTCTTTCAATCTTAATTTCATTCTCTAATTTATTTAACTAAATTTTATTAATTAACTTTTTCTCATAATTCAAAATAAACCAAATTAAATATTTCTATGTTGACGATGCTTTTTTTATAAAAAAAAGTCAGATAATAAATTAACAGTTATTATTTTTAAGAATTATCAATTATAGAAGAATAACTTATTGAAAAGCAACTGTGAAGTCATTTCTCTGGATTAATAAATGTTTTACCATTGATTGTAAAGAACCACTGAAGAAATCTCAATAAGTTTTACTTCACTTAAAAGTTAGGTTGTCTTATTCCCTATCATCTAACTCCAGGTCTTTGCCTTCCTGTGAAAACTATTGGAAGAATCTCCTCTCAATGCTGTTTTACCTGAGGAATAGCAGTAATTACGTGTGTTGATTTGAAGCGAGGTCAGTGGGGAAACCCAACTAAACAGACCAGTAGCGTTACAAGGACGAAGTCATTACTAGAAAAAAAAAAATCAATAATGTTTTGTTTATTGTAGCAAAGAATTTATCTAAAGTATAATTGTAAAAAAAAAAAATCTACAAGTAATTATTAATTAGAAAACAACTTCTGAAGTTAATAAAATAAATAAAAATTCCAATTGTAATAAAATAGATTAATAAAAGTATTTTTTTATCATTTAATTCCTTACTTTTTAACAAATCAGAATTAAAAAAATATAATTCTAATAGGTTTCTAAATAACAAATAAAAATCAAAAATATCAAATTTTTTTTTTTTTAACAGACGAAATGAAATAAAAAAGGACTAAATATAAATTTATAAAATTAACTATCATTATGGGAATATATTTGAATATTTTTTTTTTATTATTCGTAAACACTTCATAAATTTATTCTTTAATCAGATAATGAATTCATCCAAAAATACAGTAGTTTAATATTTTCTGATGAAAATTAAAAACTTGAGTGTAACTAATAAATCTAATGAATCCAACAGTAGATCTTAACATTTTATAATTGATTACTTAAGATAAAATGACTGTTAAAGGGAAATTTTAATGACGTCATTCCCAGAATGCTTTGACCGCAGCTGATGCAAAAACGTCTATTTCAAAATGGAGAGCAGCACGCGATGAAGGCACTGTCTAATCAAAATACTGAAGAATATATGAGATGGACAAATGATATCCAACGTTTGAGCTCAGTTCGTGTAGAAACAAAGTATTACTACAAAAACATGGATTTGAATTGCAAACAGAAGAACGTCTTCCATCTCAGGGACAAAATGATTGTCTGACAAATTAGTTCAAACACAAGGAAAACATTGTCAATGCAATGAAGGTACGGGAATTCGCTTGCTTTAAAAAAAAAGGAATAGGAAGGAAGAATTTTTGTTGAGAAAAAGTTTTCATTTCTGCTTTTGAGATGATAAAAAAGATATTTGATGAATGCAATTTGATTTTGTTTTTAAAAGACAAGCAGAAAAACTATTACTGGATAACCCTTGGTAATAAAGTGAGACCGGAAAACAACTTGTTCTGCTTTTCAGGATCAGTTCTTGACATTCACTGTGACTTGGAAATAGATTCACACACTCAAAGAGACAGAAGCTAATTCCAGTGGAAAATAAACAAAAATCTCAAATCAGTAAATATTAATATTTTTTTTAAATACTTAATAGATGTATTTATTGATATATATATTAGGGCTTTTTATTTTTTAATTTAATTTGAATGTTTGTCACATGTTTTATTTTATTTCGTAATTGTTTGTGCTTTGAAGCTTTTCTTAGCTGGGGACAAATCGAGGGAAGAACTTTTTCGTTGTCTTGAGTGGAAATGAACCCAAAAGAAAAGAAAGATTCTTCTCAGAATAATAAGTGTTAATAAAGACCTGTTCTCCATCAGAATTCAGTTCTTAATTAAAGCATAATTCGTTTCAATTCATTTTTAATTTATCGTTTAAGAAAAATAAAACACTTAAGAAAAGAATTAGTTTAATCAGAGTTCTTCCATCGTTAGATTTCAAATTAAATTGACGAATTTTATTTATTTTTTCCCAAAAAAACAAAAAAAAAAACTGGAAATCACCAATGAAAAACACAAAAGAGAAAAAAATATCGATTTCTTTATTTTAAAGAATCCCAATCACTGCATTAATGGTTTGCTAAGGATCACTTGGATTCACTTAACCCTAATCCAGGCATTTCAACCAAAAAAACACAACTCGGCTGATTTTACTCGAGTAATCTTTTAGAATTCTTTGTTCTTTTCCTGTGTCTCTGCTTATTTATGTTTTTTATTTGTTTTTGTTTTTTTTAGTAGTTTAAGGCATTTAGATGATTTGCATCAACATTAGATTGGGTGAGTTTTTCTTCGTTTTTTGTTACTTAATATCAACTTCTTCATCTTAATAATCATGATTTGAGATATTGAGTTTTAAAACATGTCCTATCCATTGTAAGTTATTTTTGGAATCACTAAAAGCTTATTGACGCCGCCCTGAACACTATGTTATTGTTCTATTACAACAATTGTCATCTATTATAAAAATAATAAGTTATAGAAATCTACATATTACATTGTTAGATAATTTCCTTATTTTATTTGGATAAGGTTGCTTTAGCTTCAGAATATATTGATAGCTTAAAGTGTTGCTGGAACAATATTCGTGTCTAAGGCTGTTTTTGAAACTAACATGTCTTTGTTGAACATAATCTATTCTTGGAGCTTATCTTGCAAATGCAGTAAATGTGTTTAATAATTACTTACACTAATTAAGGATGATTGGGTTATTGATTAACGAATGGAAACGTAAGAAAACTAGGCTATTGGAATAAGATTTTTTGGGGAACAAATTAATGTCGCAACATGATTCAGAGCGGAACCAAACTGCACCGTTAACTCCTTTTTTTTTGTTTTTCGGGAAATTCTGCAGAAGTTGAGAAATAAATGAAATCGAAATGAGAAATAGTTTAAACCTATTGAAAGATCTTGGAATAAGAAACATAAAACAGAAGAATAAAACAATAAGATTAGAATAAAAATCATAGAAAACGCGATGAAGAAATAAAATAGAGAAAAACTGAAGGTCCTCAAACTTAAGAGAAAAAGTTTATTGAAATTACAATGGAAATTTAAAAATGATTGTTAGAAACTCAGCTGAAGAAACTATTCTTCTGAAGCATTAATTGGCTACAGATAAATTTAATGAAATAGAACTGCGAGAAAACAAATGTAGAATTAAACACAGAATGTGTAGTAAATATAGAAATCAATAAATATTAATATTTCTCTGTTGCTGGTGATAGTCAAATGAAATTGAGTAAAACTGTTCTATTTTATGGAGCACTTATTAACCTTTTCATTAAATTATTAATCGTAAACTATGTATATATTACATAAACGTCTAATCCATATTTCCTTCTAATCTCTTCTCTCTTAATAGTCATATTAATTCATAAATAATACCTCATCACACTTAAAACATAATTAAATATTTTAAATATGCTTTATATGCACATTTTCGGAAAGATAATTCGACTTTCCTTTATCAAGCTACGTGATGGAATAATAATAATTTAAAAATAACAAAACAGGATAATGAGTATTAATTTAACAAAATATGTAACCTAATACAAAAATAAGAATCATACTTACTTACATCCTGACAAACAATAAACCAATAATTTACTAATAATAATTGATAATTTAAAGGTTATATTATTACAAACATGATGATAAACAATAAAACTAATAATTCAATAATAATATTTGATAATAAAACTCTTTTATGTTAATTTATTAGTTCTTCAATTTTGTGGTTTTGTTTGAATTTAAATTAATCATTTCTTTAACTAAATTTATAAATCTTTTGTTAATTTCCACACCTTCGTTTCTATTCAAATTTTGATTTCTCATATTTCTTATGAGAATACTTTCGATTAATTTTCTAATGGAAAGTAATCTCATAAGAAATTTTGTTAAATTAATGTTCGTTATCCTGTTTTGTTATTTTTAAATTATTATTCCATCATATAGCTTGATAAAGGAAAGTCGTATTATACTATATACAAACAAACCATACTTCTTCCTTAAATCTTCTCTTTTATAATAAATATTATTAAACATCATAACACCAGAAAATAAATGTCAAACTACATTTATTAACTGAAAAAACGAATTTTCAAGGAGATAAAAAAATTAACCGTCTCCTCTTTTTCAAGCCTTTTTTACAATAACAATAAATTGACGAGATTCTATTACAACAATGACCTTAAAATATTGATATTAACAATTAAAAAAACGTCAATACAATAATAATAAAAGATCATAATCTACAATATAACAATCACACATTATTAATAATCACAAATTCAAACGAATACAAAAAATTAGATGGACAATTGAAAGCCTATTAACACTTTAATTTTTCGATTATTACCTTTTTGTTAGAGGTTACAAATTTTTTGTTAATCATTTCTCTAGCCAATTTTACTAAATTTTCACTAACTTTAACTCCATCACATCTATTGAGATTTTTTTCTTTCGAATTTCGAATACATAGGCTTTCTATTGTCTTTCTAATTTTTGTATTTGTTTCATTATATAAAATGTTTACTTCACAATTGATACAATGTTGCTTGTCTTTACAGTGTTCAGCAATTTCAGATTCCTTTACTAATTTTTATCTAATATAATATTCGTGTTCCCCCATGCGTTCTTGAACTGTTCTTTTCGTCTCCCCAAAATAGAACGAATCGCAATTCAGGCAATCTAATTTATAAACAACACCCATTTCAAACTTCTTGTCATTGCTATTTATCTTTTTACACAAAATATTTTTTAATTTATTTCTATATTCAAAATTTAAGTTTACTCCATATCTTTTACCAATTTCTTTTAATTTCCAGCTGTTCTTATTCAGATACGGAATGAAAAATCTATTTTCATTATGTTTATCCAATTCTTTTATCTTAAATATATTATAATTTCTTATTGAGCTATCTAAGAATCTGTCAGTATAACCATTCTTTTTTAATTTTGATTTCATATCACTTACTCCTATATTAAAATCTTCTTCATTACTGGTATTATTATCAATTCTAATTAAATAATTCTCAATTATATTCCTTTTTATTTTCATATTGTGTCCAGAATCAAATTTTAAAATATGGTCACTTTTGTAATCTTTAATGTAATGTTTCATTGTTATTTTGTTATCCTTTTTTATTAGTTTCAGATCAAGAAAATTTAATGAGTCATTGATTTCTTCTTCCATTTTGAAATGTATGTCTTTGTGTCTCTTGTTAATGTCACTGAAAAAATTAGTAAATTGTCTTTTTGTTCCGAACCATAATATAAGTACATCATCTGCATAGCGGTAATATTCCATTCTAAATTTAGTATCTTTCAATAATTTTTGTTCAAAAAAATTCATATAAATATTGCACAATGTCCCTGACAAAGGTGACCCCATTTTTTTTATCTCCTTGAAAATTCGTTTTTTCAGTTAATAAATGTAGTTTGACATTTATTTTCTGGTGTTATGATGTTTAATAATATTTATTATAAAGTCGTATTATCTTTCCGAAAATTTGCGTTTAAAGCCTATGTATTAGAATGACACTGTTTTAATCACTAGTAAATTATTCTCTAAATTTTCTGTTCCTTCTTCAAAAGAAAAGCAAATGGTTTCACTTTCTTTTTTATGCAAATCTGCTCCAAGCATCGATTGGGACCAAATTTGACACATGTAGATACTTATTAGAAACATTTTTTCACAGTGTTTTGGCGCGAAAATCGCATGCACTTAGAAGTTATTAAGGAAAAACCAAAAAAATTGTTGTTGTTTTTTTTCAAAACTTTTTTTCTTAAAAACTGTAAAAGCTAAAAATATGATTCAGACAGCTAAAATACGACAACAAGATGTAGTTTAATTTTATGAAAAAAACACCTTTCGAACTCGTATTTTAGTGGGAATTTCGGACTCTTTATTTCCGAAAATTCCAAATTGTTCCTCCTAATGGAGCCTTGTACAAACCTGAATGTCTGGTATTAAAAGTTTGTACAACGCTCCACTAAAGAGCTTCATTTTGCAGTTGGAGAAATAAGCGTCCGAAATACGAGTTCAAAAGATATATTTTTTCATAAGAATCATGTTGTCGTATTTTAGCTATCTGAATCATATTTTTATCTTTTATAGTTTTTGAGAAAAAAAAATTGAAAATAAAAACTCCATTTTTTTTGGAGGTTTTTGGTTTTTCCGTAATAACGTCTAAGTGCAGGGGATTTTCCAGCCAAAACTTTATCAAACTTTTCTTCTCCTAAGTACCTATAGGTGTGTATCTATATTTGGTCCAATCGGGGCAGATTCCCATAGAAAAGGATCTTTTACAAAAGTATTTATTATTTCATCCTAAGAGATAAGCTACTTTATTCATTCCTACAAAAGTATTTTAAATTTATCTATTTCTAAAATATTGAATATGAAAATTTGATTGCTAGTCTTTAAAATAAAGCAATTACATATAAATTAATACTAATTTTTTTTTTTTTGATCCTCAAGCAATTGTAAATTTTAGAAACTGTTTTAATCCATTGAATCAAACAACCAAAAGAAATAAGAAACAAAATTGACTTATTAACTAACATAACCCTTTTTCTATCATAACCTGAACTAGACAAATGGGCTTTCATTTAAATATCATTAGAGTAATTGTAAACAAAGTCTGATAAATACAAAATCGATTTGTTTTCCTTGTGTATCTAGATCTTTAAACTGTGATGGCTTCGGTGAGTTCTTCGTCAGTAACGGAGGAAGAAGATTCACCAGATGAATCACAAACGAGATATACTCAGGTCAACTCTGGTAAGATTCAACATGTTCATGTGGGAGATATCAAGTACTTTCAAAAATACAAGGTAATTCACAAATCATTATTTTTATTACTTCCTAGAGAATTTTTCTAATTGTTTAACTTAATCTCATGAACAAATAATCTTTAATCTTTTTTTTATTACCCAAGGGAACTTCTTCGGATCCAAATGCAAGAATCGTCTACCTGGCAGGTAACTATTGATTTTGTTTGTTTATTTATTTATCCTTTAAAACAAATCTGAAAATCTTCACAACTATTCTCAAGATTTCGACATTCACCGAACTTTCTAGAATTATCAAAAGCAGATGTGAGATTTTTACTTCCACATCACAGGAATCAGTGGGAGATGAAAAAGAAATATTCCTTCAAGTTCTTACTTAGAACATAGATCTACAATTTCCTTCTTTTATTTTATAATAATAATAATTATTATAATAAAAAGTTGCTATTATTATGAAAGCATTATTTTTGGTAACATCTTAAAAATAAAAAGGACTGAATGCTTTTAAATATCAAAATACACTCATTAACAAAAAAAACGACGACCTAGAAGGAGTTGTCCGTTGGAGACAAAACTTGGTGGAGAGGAAGATTATGTACAGAATAGAAAATTATTAACATTTCAGACAAATTGAATGATTTATTTCATAGTTACAGAGTTACAAAGTAACGAGCTCAATAACGTGTTGACCCACCTCTACCCTGAATGCAAGCTGCCACACGACGTGGCATAGAGTGATAAAGCTCCCTGATGGTCTCCTGCGGTATTTCTTGTCAAATTTGCTCCAATTGTCGGGCTAGGTCATCCACATTCCCTGGTGGATGCAGTCGCCTTCCCATCATATCCCAGATATGCTGGATGGGAGAGAGATCTGGGGATCTGGCTGGCCAAGGAAGTGTTTCACAAGCTGCAAGACAGGTCATAGCAACACGTGCCATATGTGGTCTGGCGTTATCTGAAAAATAAGGCCAGGGTACTGCAAAAGGAAGGATAGCAAAACAGGTCTCAGAATGTCGTCGACGTACCGCTGTGCTGTAAGTGTGTCGCTAATGACGACCAAAGGGGTCCGGCTATTAAGGGAAATGGCACTCCAGACCATAACTCCTGGTTGAGGGCCTGTGTGGCGTGCAATAGTGAAAGCAGGATCGGCACGCTGCCCTGGGCGTCTCCAGACACGTCTGCGACGATCGTCAGGACACAGTTGGTAGCGGGATTCGTCGCTAAACACTATATGTCCCCAGTCAGCATCATTCCAACCGGATCGAGCCAAGCACCACTGTAATCTGGCCTGACGGTGTGCATAAGTGAGTGGCAGGTGGCGTAGCAGTCGGTACGAGCGTAGATGTCGCTCTCTCAGCCGTCTGTGAATAGTCATGGTGGACACTCGTGTGCGGGTCGCACGTCTGATGGTTGATAACGATGATTCAGGCGCTGTGACAGCTGATCTGACATTCACTCTATCCTCCGCTCTGCTGTGGCCCTAGGTCGACCGCTACCTTCATGACGCTGAAATCTGCCATTGTCCACCCATTCCTGCCAGCATCTTCTAATCGCCGCATCACTTCGACCCATATGACGAGCGATTCTCCGATTTGCCCAACCTGCATCTTTCAATCATATGATACGACCTCTTTCAAACTCTGACAGTTGCACGTAATGAGCTCGAATCCTGCGGCGAGGCATTTTTTCAGTCGTTGAAAGGTATCCTAACTCGCAATGCAACAGAAATTTTGATCATCAGATTGAGAATCGCTTCTTATATACACCTGCTGAGTGCGCAGTTCCGATGCGCTGTAGCTCTCGCTATTCATTCATTGGACACCAAAGTTTAATCATTTGCATGGGCGGTCCCAATGTCGTTGCCTACGAAATTTCATTACAATCGGACAACTCCTTCTAGGTCGTCTTTTTTTTTGGTAATGAGTGTAAATAGATTCAATATAAATAGATTCGATTGTCTCTTTCGAACAAGCTCCTCTTTAAAAAAGTTTATAGTTCCAGCCAACGCACATAATACATTAAAAGAGAAATAAACTTAAAATTTTCTTTATTTCATAATAAAAAAGTTACCAACAAATGAATAAATGTTTCTATTTAGTTTACAATTTCAAATGTTTTTTAAATGTGTTTTCAGATTAACCGGTAGTTATTTTATCCGGCCAAGGGCAGTGGGAGGGAGTGTACAAAAATAGAACTAGAAAAGGAAATTGTAGATTTCTTCCAATGTTTTTAAACTAAAATGTATAAAATTCCAAATCCGTCCAAAAATAGAATCTCAATGATTTAGTTATTGTTCATCTAGAAAGAAAATTTCATTTGATGGTTTAGGTTGATTTGTTGATGAGGTGTTTTAATCAATTTATTGATTTTGTTCCTGTTGAACCTAGGAATGATATCAAAGAGAACGTACTAATCTCGTTTATGTATTTTTATGATAAATTTCAGCAATTAATTATCGAAAGAGTTTCTAGAGTACGATTTTAAAAACAATCAATTATCTAAAATTAGTAAATGCAATTAACAAAAGAATCCTTTACGGAGGTGCATTTCAGGAAAAAGTGAGCGACTACTAAGCACATTATAATAGCACATGGAATAAAATGTCGAATTAGTAATGGGATATGCTTTATTTAATACTAGAATGTACTTATCATAATGTAAATGGGAAGTATTAAAGGAATGAAAAGGAAACCATTTTGGGGAAGGCATTGCAGTGACAGAAGATCAACAGAGAGACAATGTTAAACATCTTAAATAAGAACAAATTAAAAGCAGTCACAGGCGATCACAGTCTGTCCGTACAGCTGTTATCAAAACGAAGGCTGTAACAGAGAACCCACCCTCCCATTTAAACATATCTGGACGAAGGCTGACACCCAGTCAATTTCATGACTGACAACACACCAACCTTGGAATTGTCGTAATGCCCGTGGAGTAATTAATGCCATGACCTTTGAAGAAAGTTTTGCTAACTGCTAACTTAAGTTTTACGAGAATGCCGTGACAGGGAACAAATAGTATTGCTTAGTTATCCTGAATGGAAGCCATTTTGTGTAGGATTAAGGCTGAGCCGACGTGAAATTTCCAGAAAACATTACTGGAGAAAAATGAAGGGTTAATGGAAGTAATTGGATAATCCTTTGGTGGTTGCCTGTGCATCGTCAAAATTGACAAAATTCACAGTACTTCCGGTTAAGCCAAGTAAATTCACAGTACCACCATTCCATTTCAATATGTCAATTTATTGTGGTTGTTGAAAGATGAAGATCCACATAGATTAGGTCACATATTACAATCATGGTTGGAATTCTATGAGTAGAAGAAATACGTGTTATCCCTTTCAGCACTGCTCTAGTCAATGGCTCTTGCTTATATATTACTCGACGTTGAGTTGCAAGAGCTGAGGTTTTTTTTTCTAATAATCTCTAGAAATTATGTTGGGAGGAATGGGACAAGATTCTAACTGTGTATCATAGACGTTTTACAATAGAAATTGTAGTAACAAGAAGTGGTACTGAAGTATTGGACCATCATTAAGATGAAATGTCATTCAATGAAATAATCCTTCATTGCCTTTGGAAAGAGTTTTTGCGGTTTTCAATGTAACTAAGTTAGACAATATATAAATATATCCATTAACAAATCATCCTTTGTGGAAAAACTTCTTTACTCTAGGACAATATTTCGAATAATTTTTTCAATTATTCTTCCTCAGGTGACAGGTAAAAGAGGAAAAAAATAACCTTTCCTTTTATTACAAAGTAAAAATAAGCAATGAATTACATCAAATTTTTTTAAATAACATTAATAAATGAAATGTGATATGACAAATCATTATTAATTGAGGTCATAATAAAATAATTACAATTATTCAATAAAATAATGATACATCACTAATTCTTCAAATTTTCAAAAACTAAAACAGTGATACATCACTAATTCTAATAAACAATGATTCATCACTAATTGTTATATCACTAATTTTTCAAATTTAAAAGAATGATTTGTTAATGGATTTATTTATATATATATATATATATCTAAACAGATAAGTATGTATCAATAAGTTAGACAATATTTATAATCCTTATGTTGTTATTACAATCTTCTCAATTTATTTGACTATTGTAAGAAGTTTTTTAAATTATATAAAATAAACTTCAAATTTCTTATATTTATTTAGGTATCAGGAAAAAAATGTCTGCAAAACTGCAAGCGAGGTACGAGAATGCACAGCTGCCCCCCGTGCCCTGGATGGACGATCAGCTGTTTCCTATCGAATATTTCTTTGTTGATCTCTCTCTAGTGACAAAGGATAAAAGTGGAAAAGTGATCAATGAACCAATTGAACTGAATCAGATTCTTCAATCAAACAGAGGAAAGCCTCCTTGTAGAGTCCTGATCGAAGGCGGTCCAGGTTATGGTAAAACCACAATCACTAAAAAGATTGCCTACGACTGGGCTACTCAGTCCTCAGGTTATTTAGAGGCATTTGATCTTGTTTTTATGATTCGATTACGTACTTTACAATCAGATCTTTTATCTGTGTTAATAGAAGAAGGAAAGGTGAAGGGTGTGAATAAAACGGACATTCAAGACGCCATTCTCTCCCATCCTGAAAAGGTACTTCTAATTCTGGATGGATTTGATGAAATGAATGTGACTCTTCAATTTCAATTTCTTGATGATCCGTCCTTTCTGTTGATGACAATAATTTTAACATCGAGACCAGCTGAAGTCTTGGAAATCCGTCAAATGTTCCAGAAAAATATTTTACTCCGAGGCATTTCAGATTCAAACAGACAACGATTTGTAAAAAAATATTTCCATTCCTTGGATCTGCCTGACAATAATTACTCTGAACTACAGAACTACTTGAAAGATAACAGATTGGACGATCTCTGTGCCTGTCCACTTTTACTTTCATTAATGTGTTTGTTGGTCACAGGCAAAACTTTTTCATTACCTCAAACAAAGACAGAACTTTTTCAGGATTTCATTGACTTTATTGTAAAACGCAGTCTTAGAAAAAGTGACCTTTATTCTTCTACTGATGTCGATATTTTTGGGCGTAAAGGTAAAGTGACTCCAGTCAGAGTAGCTAAAGTCTTAAAAAGCTTTGGCAATTACATTCTACAAACTCTCGGGGACAATAAAGTTCTTTTTTCTAAAGAAGAGATTTTATTAGCGAGTCAAAATGATCCTTTAGTTTTAAATTTGGGGCTCGTGTACAAAAACGACAGCATTACCAAAAGGAAAGTAGTGACTTATGTTGAACCAATTCACATAACTTTCTTGGAATTTTTAGCTGGTTATGCCATGGCTGAAGGCAACACGACTGACAACTTCAAGCCGTTGGCATCTTCCCATCCCCTAGTGTTTGTCTTCATGGCAGGATTAGCAGGGAATCGTTTTCCTCAAATGCCTCAGCCAAGGAATGCCTCTCTTTTGATCAACATGTTAATCGAAACACAGGATCCAATGAAATACATGAAATTCATTCGACGGAATGAACGGAACTGGCTTTTTGTTCTACGTCGCTTTCCATCTGGATTGAGGACAGTTGCCCCCAACACCATTTCCCAAAAGATCACTTCCCATGTTTTCCGGGAAGTGGAAAGGGAATATACAAAGTATGTTATTCAGAATGAAAACTTACTATCATTGAACATCAGATTCACTGAACAGGGAGATTCTTCTGAAGATTTTGAATTAAAAAAGTACATTCCAGAACAAAAGCAATCTGTTATGATTCCAGAATTAACTATTTACATCTCTAAGGATACTTTAGCAAGAGATGTAGTGGATGCACTGAGCCTTTTGCGTCCCAAAATCTTGAAATTCTCCACAACAGAAGAATTTGGCAAATGTAAAAATATGCCTAAATTGTCTTTTCGACGTTCATTCTATGGGGAAATGCTTAATCTTGTTCGAAAAGAGAATTTGCATTTTTCAGCACTAAAGTTCCTTAATGCTTCTTTCACTAGAAAGGACATTAAATGTCTCGTGAAATTATTGATCAATTCAAAAATTGAAGATCTGTTTCTTCATGGACTGAACGCTTATTCTCGTCCCATTTATTTAAATCTAACTCCTCTTTTTTCAATACTCGAACATCCTGTTTGCTTATTAAGGGAATTACATCTACAGTACGTGAATATATTCCAAAAAGATGTGGATAACTTATGTCAATCTGCTGGTCGATCCAGTTCATTGTCTGTTTTGGAATTCTGTACTACGAAAAACCAGAATATTGAGCTGGCGAAGTTGTGCAATAACGGACAGAAACAATGGGATAGTATAACTTTACAGTTCTTTCAACTGATTCTTCCTGATAAACTTCATGAGAATATCTTTCAAGTCAGGAAATTGGTTTCTCATAATACAGTGTCTTCTGACCAAGAACAAAAAGACAGACTCAAGATAACACTGGAATCTTGTGGAATTCAAGAAGTGATTATTAGCTAAACAATTGTATGTAAGAAATCAGTAGATACATCTATATATAATAAATTTCTAATTTTTGTAAGAAATTAAAGTATTTTTGTTCTTTACGTAATTTAAGCTATTTTAACATATTTGACCACTGTTCAATCATTTTAATTTTGAAGTAAAAAATGTAAGTAAATAAATACAAAGCAAAAGTTATTCTGTAAATAATCTTAGCTTGAAGTGTTGAAGGGAACTTTCGTAAAGATATCGTAAAATTTTATGAAATACGAAGGTTGTTCAATTGAAACCAGAATGAGAAGCGTGTTGATCATTTGTGCTGAAATTTGGTTCCAATTGCTTAAGATTATTTTAGCATAGTTTACCCAACAGACAACTTACGGTGACCCTTTGAAGATGCCTTGTTTCAATTAAGTACGAACTTTCACTTGTAAATCCGTCCACTTAACTGTGATTGGAAAGATGCGAGCCATAAAAAGGAACCCCGCCCATGGGCTTTTTTACAGCACTGTTAGTGAATAATAATTTATAAGAAAAATGGTAATCTTTACACTTAGTTTATTTGGAAATTTTGTTGGTTGTTTGACCGAGTTTTTGTTACTTTGGCAAGAAGATCAAAGGAGGGGAAATCTCAGTAGAAGAATATTTCAGATCTCATCAAAGAAGTTCAGAGTGCTGAGGGGTAAGAAATTGTGGTGTCGTTCGTTGACTTCAACAAAGCCTTTGACTCGGTGGACAGGGAGACTTTGGATATGATCATTAGGGAATTTGAAATTAAAAGAAAATTGACAAATATAATCAAAGAGATCCTAACAGGCACAACCTCTAGAGTGAAATTCTTGGGGGATCTATCGCAACCGTTTGAAATCAAAACAGGCGTGAGGCAAGCAGATGGTCTATCCCCGCTCCTATTCAACTGCTTCCTGGAAAAGATTGTGAGAATTTGGAACTCGGAGCTTGAACTTCGAGGGCTAACTCCGATATGCCTAGGAGAAAGTCAAAAGGGATTAAGGTCAACTGCCTGGCTTTCGCAGCTGACTTTGCTGTACTATCGGTCCAGAGATCGCAATCATACACATTAATCTCTTGGAAAAAAATTGCAAAACAAACATAGGAAAGTCCAAATTCATGACAAATATCAAAGATGGACCCAAATTCTTGGAAACCAAAATAGGACGTATCGAATGAGTCAAGAAGTTCAAGTACATAGGTGAGACCTTACAGGAAAATGGATTAGAAAAAGCCACTGTGACAGACCGGATCTGTGACAGACTCTCCGAAAAACACCAAATGGAGAGCATTTGGGTTGACAAATAACATTATCAACCTGGAAGTGTTGATAATATAATTTACATAATATAAGAAATTGGAAGGTCTTAGAAGATGACACACTATCTGATCATAATATGATATTTTTCCAAAATAGTAATGGCGCGGATGAGATACCCTCTATTTTAGGAAACAAAATATATAATACAAAAAAAGCAAATTGGAAAAAATTTAAAACCTTATATAAAGAGCAGTCAAAAATCTTACGGAATAATTTAAAACTCTGTAATTCAAAATATGACATTGAAAAATTTGTTCACTTATTTAATAAAACAGTTAAGTATATAACAAACGAAACTATTCCAAAAATTAAATATTACAAGAAAACTGTACCCTGGTGGAATTTGGAAATTGAAATATATCGGAAAAAAAATAATGCAGCTAGAAGAAGATTCCAAAGAACAAAACATGAAGAAACTAGAAATATATTATATGGAAAATACTTGGAAATCAGACAGAAATATATGAAATTAATAGAAGAGGCAAAAACTAATTCATGGAGGGACTACTGTAATGGTTTGAATAACCAAGACCTTTGGAAAGTAATTAAAATATGTAAAAGTAAATTATATAGAAACAGCAATATTATAGAAGCGATAAAATTACAAGATGGTACATGGACCAGATCAAATGAAGAAACAATCATCACAATAATGAATGAAGTGTTCCCTAGAGATCAACAAAATGATGAAAACGACTATCAGAAAAGCATTAGAAATTTCCTAAAAACTCATAACAATTTAGATAATGACGTACCCTTCACAACAGCAGAAATCGAACATGTAATAAATGAGTTAGACATAAAGAAGGCTCCAGGGAGAGACAGTATTACTGGAGATATCATAAAATTTATTTTTAAATTAGACAAAAATATAATAACAGACTTATTTAATAAATGTCTGAAATATGGCAAGATGCCAACAGAATGGAAACATGCAGATGTGTTACTCATCCCAAAAAACAATTCAAGTCAATACAGAACTGCTTCCGATTATAGGGGCATTAGTCTGTTGCCAATTTTAGGTAAATGTTTAGAAAAAGCCATTATGAAAAGGTTGATATGGTTCCTAAACAGTAAAGAGATTTTACACAAAAACCAATATGGATTCTCAGAACAAAAATCAACGGAAGATGCTCATAACAAAATTATCAGCATCATTAAATATAACAAAATGAACAACAATAGATCTATAATTATGTCGTTTGACATCAAAGGAGCCTTTGACAACACATGGTGGCCTATGATTCTTTTTAGATTACAAAAAATGAATTGTCCACTAAATATTTACATGTGGATCAAAGACTTCTTAACGGAGAGAAAAGCCACATTGAACATTGGTACCGATACAGCTACAAAAAGTTTAGAAAGAGGTTGTCCACAGGGCTCAGTCTGCTCTCCTTATCTATGGAACATTTTATTCAACGACTTATTAAAAGATTTAGACACTGATCATTCGGAGGGAATTGCATTCGCTGACGATCTTATTGTTGTAGTAAATGGGAAAACATTAAAAAACACTGAAAATTATTGCAAAAATATATTAAAAATCATAGAAAGATGGGGAGAAAATAACAAACTGAAGTTTAATACGAATAAGTCCATGATAATGATAATGTACCCAAAGAAAAAAGATGAACCAATAGATTTACAGATAAATAACAAAAGATTAAATATTGTGACAGAAATAAAACACTTGGGAATAATTATTGATAATAAATTAACATGGAACCAACAAATAACTGCTTTAGAAAAGAAATGTGATAAGATTTTAAAATTGATGTCCAGGTTTGCACAAAATATATGGGGAATAAAATTTAACGCTTTACATAGTATATATAAAATGATAATTGAACCAACGATTTCATACAACTGTAGTATATGGATTGAAGTTTTGAACAAACAGAAAATTATTAACAAGCTTAGGACAATACAAAGAAATTTCTTATTAAGATTAACTAGAGCTTATCGAACAGTATCTCATGAGGCACTACACGTCATAGCGGGAATTCCCCCCATTGAACTCAGACTTAAAGAAATTGGTGAATTCAGACAAACACTTAAAGATGGACGTTATAAATCAAATAATCAACAGACTATAAAAATAGAACAACCAATCACTATTAAAGAGACAATACATCCAAGTAGGAAAAGGAATTTTAAAGTTATATTTGAAGATGATCAACGAGACAATACAATATCAACAAATGTTACACAATGCTTCACTGACGGTAGCAAAATTGACAATAAAACAGGAGCAGCATATGTAATTTATAAAGATAACAAATATATCTTTGACACCAAATTTAGATTGGCTGATCAATGCTCAGTTTTCCAAGCCGAACTATTTGCAATCAGTAAGGCCTTGGAATATATAAAAAATTCTAAGGAAATTACTAAGGATGTCGAAATTTATTCGGACTCACAAGCTTCACTAAAAGCGATACAGAAATGGAAACACAAAAATAAACTAGTATATCAAATTCAAACTAATATTCAGAATATAGAAGACAAACGACAAATAAAAATAACACTTAAATGGGTTAAAGCACACGTAGGAATTGAAGGAAATGAAACCGCGGATAAATTGGCAAAAGAAGCTACAAATCTAAATAAAATAAGTTATAATATAATTCCAAGATGTTATATGAGAAGCGAAATTAGAAATAAATATATACAGATATGGGATTCACTATATAGAGAATCCTTAAAAGGAAAACTAACTAAACAGTTTTTTCCTTCGGTTTACCAAAGATTAAAGCTAAATCGAATAACAATCGACTTTTTTACAATCCAATTCTTAACTGGACATGGTGGTTTTAATGAATATCTTGTGAGATTTAATATTAAAAATAATGCACTTTGTCTATGTGGAACAAATGAAAATCAAAATCCTGAACACCTCCTCTTTAAATGTAAACTCTTTAACCAAGAAAGAACAAAATTGAAAAGAGAATTACAAATACCAAATTGTGAAGATATTAGCTTTTTTACAAGTAGTAATCAGAGATTTGAAAAATTGACTGTATTCATTAAAGTAATTTCACTAAAATTAAAAGAAATTCAAGATCCATAATTAAATTATTAGATTGTTTTGTATTAGCCATTTGTATAATGTCTTGATACCCTGTTTTCTTTTGTTATCACAATAATAATTCGATATTTGTTTTACATTCTCAAATGTTTCATGGTTATGTCTTTTGGATATTTAAAGGATTTGTAGACTATGAACTTGTATTTTGATTAATCTTAATTGTATACCCATGTAATGCAGTGATGGAGCATGGGTTGTATTTTATACTACAAATAAAAAAAAAAAAAAAAAAAAAAAAACCTGGAAGTGTTTATCCTGGAATGACAAAATAACACTACAACACTGTGGTCAAAACAGACTGCCTGTATGCTAGTGAATGCCTGGCCTTGAACTACGAGCTGGAGAAACTTAGAGGTCTTGGAAAGAAGAATCCTCAGAAAAATTATAGGTGCTGTTCAGACTGAAAGTGGGTGGAAACTTAGGAGGAACAAAGAAGTTTACCAAAAGTGAAAAGAATCTCGAGACCATGAAGAAGAGAAGGCTGACGTTCCTCGGACATTTGTATCGAATGAATGAAAATAGACTTACTAAGCAGATATTTGAATTCTTCTGGAGAAAGAAGATCACTACAGCATGGATTAAGGAAACAAAGAGGGATATGGAAATATTAAACATCTCAGAGGTCGAAATGTTAGACAGAAATACATTTAGAAACATAGTGAAAAATTTGGAAGTATTTCAAGCCGCAGGACGAGTCATAAAGACCTGAAGAGCCTGGACTGAAGATCAAAGGAAGCAGGCCAGTGAACCCATGAAGGAGTATTGGAGACAGAGAAAGCTCCGCACAGGGAAGAGGAAATGAAGTTGTAGCGTGATCCTAAGTGGTCAATTCGCTTGTAAAAAAACAAAAAGAAGATCAACACGTAATCACATTCAATTGTGGAAGTTATTGGCATTTATATGGCATCCGTACTTTCCTTCATTCCCAACTTCAATTACTTCTCTGTGGATTTCGCAACCTTTGACTGCCTATACACATTAATTATTACAAACATATATTTTGATACAACTCCGAAACCTAAATAAATCATAATAACACATTTACGAAACTAAGATCGCTATTATGCAACGAAATCATTTGCCTTGAATGAAAAGCTCAAAAATATCCAGGTGCTGTTGTCATTCTTTTTCGATAATGAAAGATCGTTGTGGATAGAAGCCTTATATGAAATCTATGAAAAGCAAACGGTCAGGGAGAAATAGCAGAATGTGTTATTCTGCTTCAATACAGTTGATCGTTGCCATGATACAACAGTTGAACATTCTCCAGTTGTCACTATGTACCTGTCATGGCTCAAGAATATATTCTAAGCTCTTTAAAGGATGCTAACACTTTTTACAGACCTCATATCATCATATTGTCACTGATTTTTGTTTAAAAGATTCTCGTTTTGTGAAACAAAACGGATTGAACAATTTTCGTATTTATTTAATCCATTTGATCCTTTAAGAGCCAAAGGAAATCTGTTCAATAGTTTGTTTTATTTTAGAAAGAGGATTCTGGAACGTTCTCCATAGGAAGTTCCGTTATTTCATGAACAATAAGAAAATCATGACCCAAGAACATTCGAATCATCATTGCAAGCAAATTTATTCAGAAACTTTCCTCTAATCTTGGGTTAACGATTCCATTCAAAGACTATTCGATTGAAGTTCCTACGTCAACAATTTTTATTCTTGTTTCTAAATAAGCTCCACCTCGGCTGGACTGGGATCGAAACTGATTTTTTCAGTTGATGTAAAATTCTTAAAGAAGGTTAAGTTAATGAAAATAATTCGTTAAAAACTTACGCTATTGATAAGAAATAGCCAACATTTGTAAAAACAAATCCAATCTAAACCCGACTGAAATCATATGGATACAAATGGATCCAAAAATCAAGGTCATGGAATTGATTATGAGAAAGAAAGTAACATCTATTTATATTACACTTTATGTAACATAAAAAGGATTATTATTTAAATAGAATTACAGAATATCAAATGTGAAATGCTTGAATAGCCAATGAAGTTCATTGAAAGTGTGTAAGAAATTTCTTTAATTTCTAAGAAAAAATATTAAGAATTTACCAGAAAAGAGGAATAAAAATACTGAAATATTAAGTTACCAAAAATTTATAAAAATCCAATCTGATGTTAATCTCAATGGTTCTATCCGTAGAGTTTGTAAAAATAACAACGTCAGATTAGTGAGCGTTAAAAGGAAAAAAAATATACAAGGCTTTAAAAATGATAAGGAGGGAGATAAATTATACACTACTGCAGATATCTATCAATTTATTTCAGTGTAAGGATTGTGGTTCTATATATTTTTGGAATACAGGTAGATCTGTGATTGGAAGAACCCGTTAGAGCTTTCCGAAACGGTAAGAAAGGTAACTCTGATTGGATGGACCATTGTCTACAACTATAACATAATCCAAATCTAATATTAGAAATTTTATAAAAAGTTAAAAATGGAAAAGAAAAGTTTATTATTGAAACACTGATCATTAACAGTTTTAATTTTATAAACAAAGAGAAAGGAATGAAAGGAAATGATTTTATTTCATTTCAAGAAAAGCCTTCAAAATGTATCTAGAGTTTGTATGATTTTCCCTCTATTGTAGTGAGAAGTTACAATATAAGGAATATAAGGAATTACAAACGTTATTTCATGAGACATTGTATTGTTTTAAAATAAGTATGTGATGAGTTACAATTGTTATTTTACGTGGCATGAATATTATTACCAATGTTTATTCATAAGACATTATATATTATTACAATGAATTTGTAATTGGAATCAAAGATAAACAAGAGGCTAATTGAAATATTATAATTTATATGGGAAATATATTGATAGAATAATGGGAAGAGTTACTGATTTATTTAAATAAGGAAATATAAATTTCTACCCATTCGATTGGGTAGCACTAACATGTTGTTTACAATACAGTGCATCTTCATTACAATTAAAACATGGGATATTTCCGACAGTTAAAGAACATATATGGAATACAATGTTATAAAGAAATCATCAAACATCAGAAATGCTTGAAGAGATTGGCACAATTTAAAACACATAATTTACTTGACAGCAACTGGATTTCAGACACGCACAGGATATAAAAACACAAAAATTACTAAAAATAAATACACGATCGGTGTCTGCAAAATCTTTTTGCTTTTCTCAAGTGGAAAAAAATCTTAAAATACAGTAGATAAATTGATAAACAATTTTACGCAAATTAAAATTAAAACGTATTAAGACAATGATGGATTTCAAGGAGATATTGGCCGGAAACGGAAACCCTTCATCTGCCAAAGCGACTCTGCAGTGAACTAGAATGTGCATTCCACAGAAGAAGGAGGCCAATGCTTCCATTTTGATGTGGTGACTTAAGGGCACAATACACATCTTTCGATCTACATCATAAATATTCTGAACAAGGTCTTCATGTACTTTGTAACTTTCATGTTTTCTGGTTGATTTTCCTGCAAAGTCCATTAAGAGCAGTTGTCAATCTTGTGTTGAATTTGATGAACATTCTTACGTCTCAATACTGAGTTTTAAAAATAGTGAAGTCATCTTGTGTTGAATTTGATGAACATTCTTACGTCTCAATACTGAGTTTTAAAAATAGTGAAGTCACATTGATGATACACAGTGGATCGTGTATTTATTTTTAGTAAATTTTGTGTTTTTGTAACATGTGAGTGTCTGAAATCCAGTTTTTATCAAGTAAATTTGCGGACTTGAACCTCTTTATTATCGCAGGCTACTGCAGTTAATTTTCTTGCACAAATCCGAAAATTTTAGGATTCTACCGAAACCATTATAATTATAAAAAAAAAGCTTTTATTTTGGAAGCGCATCGTATATTGGAAAAAAATAGCATGGAAGCTAGTACAAATCCAATAAAAGAATTAGGAAATCACTAGAACTGGAAATTAATAAAGCTATTAAAAAACTATAATCCTGAAGAAAACTACAATCAGATAATGAGTATTAATCATCTTATACATTACACTAACGAATACGATAAAATAATGTGGAAACAGAAAAAGAAGTTAAAAGATAGGATTCAAAACATACTTGAAAAATCAGTATTCAAGACATCCTATATCTGTGAATACATCATCAAGAGATACAATGAAATAAAGTTCTTGATCTTTTAATAAAAGGAGGATGTAATAAATGATATTTTTACATGTTTTATGATTAATGTTTCGTGTGGTATTGATCTTTTGTATTATTACAAATATGTTTATTCCAATGATTTCTGAAACAGAAAAAGATGGACATTAAACGAATTTCTAATGGAAATCAAACTATTAAAATATTGTACTTTCTTAAAGATGAAGAAGAAATAGATTGATCTGATGATATTAAAGATATATATATATATTGATATTAAAATGAAGAATTAGTGATTTTTGTATATGAAAACGAAATTACTTTTATAATAAGGATGAAATTAAGGCCATCATACATTGATGATTGAAAAAAACTTTATGTACAAATTAAAAATTACTCACAAGTACTTTCGGGTGGACCACACCCCCTTGTCAAGTGAGCTATTTCAACGGTTACAGAATTCGAAGTTGGGTTGAGCCATTGTCGCATCGGGGGGTCAGTAAATGGCATCCGCTGAGATTTCTTGTACAAATGCATATGTGATGGATATGGAAACTGGAAAACTTATGATAAGATTTAGTAGAGCAAAACCAAGTGAACTAACATTCATATTAGTTACGTTCGTATGTACTTTCGAATTTTAAATGTAAATATTTTTTTATCGAATATGTGCTCTATAGGTGGAAATATTTTATTAATTATAAGTTAAATAACCCTTGAAAGATCTACTACATCTTGTCGTAAGTTTTCCAGTTTTCATCCCCATCATATATGCATTTTTTTTATTTTAATTAGTTTACAAGTTTCAATCCTACGAGATCCAATATAATTAGCTTGCTATTAAATTAATCTTGAATATCACTTTCAAATTATATTACAGCAACAAAGTCTATATAAACAGTTATTTCGTGGAATTCTTTTAATCACGCATATAAAGTCTTATTCGTATGGTACCGCCTCACATTGTATCAGTACAGGCCACTCCCTCGATACTCAAAACATTGAAGTATTCGGACAACGAAGTAATAGGCTAGATATTTACGGGAATTTTATGAATCGGGGATGATTCGCCTTTTACACAGTTACAGCCAAATTATAATTTCTTTTCTTTTAATCTACTAGGTAGTACAATCCGAAGATTGGTTGGAAGTCGACGGAACCCTAGTGACCCCCGAAGGGTGACCCCTAAGAGAAACCGTAACTTATTCTCGGAACAGATACTGGAGTGGATTCCCGTTGCCTTCTCGAAGACGCCATTACGGAATGACGTCAGACCGAAGAGAAAGTGAAGAAGAGGATAACAATACAGGAAAGGAAATTGAAACATCCATGCTCACGCCTGGGATTTGAACCCGGACGCCAGCACACTGGCCTCACGGCAGACCGACGCCTGAGACCGCACGATCACGCCGGCGCGGCTTCTTTTTATAACAATAATTAATACTCTTAATTCCTCTATTAA
Organism: Thereuonema tuberculata; assembly: GCA_023159025.1. Lineage (NCBI taxonomy): Eukaryota > Metazoa > Arthropoda > Chilopoda > Scutigeromorpha > Scutigeridae > Thereuonema > Thereuonema tuberculata. The sequence continues at coordinate 3,541,499 of JAFIDM010001028.1, forward strand.
AGCTGATTTCTATAATCCATAGGGTTTTATCCAAATTTAAGATTCACCAATATTATCTAAAAATATGGTGTTTTTTTTAATTTGTATTTGGTTGTTTTAACGGTTTTATGTTTTACTATGGTTTATTTTGTAAAATTTAACATTTCCTTTGTAATTATGGGAACAGAATTATCCAGACTCTCTCTAAGAAAGCTAACTTAAGTAGTTTTCTTTTAATTGCTTTAAATTTGGCGCGAATTCCAAAGGTCAATAAACGAAAATCAGAAGATATTTTTAGTTGTGATAATATTTCTTGGAATGTCATCCAACTGAAGCAATTTCACCCCCGATCTTAGTTGAGTGCAAATATTGAACCCAGAATAGATTGACGCTGGAAATATGTACGTTGCTCTTCTTCTTCCACTGGTTATCGCACAATGCGTGATCAAAAATACAGGCAAGGCTGAAGAACACCCAGGTTGCTTTGTGATAAGATAAAGCGAAAACAAATCAAAAATAATTTCACACCAACATCAATTCCTTTGCTCTGAGACGCCATGTTGAAGTAGCTCTAAATATAGCACAGGTCAGTCCAACTCATTATTCAGCCAAAAAAAACATTATATTTAAAAATATAATTGATAATTCTAAAACACTTCTACAAAATATTTTAGAATTAATATAAAAGGTCATTAATTTATATTACTAACCTTTTGTTTTGCATGTTTTTAAGATAATTTTATCGTAGTCTTAAGTCACATTTGTGAATAAAATAAAATTAACTTTTTTTGCACAAAAGTACCGTTTAAATTAAAATGAAAAAATTCAAATTTTAATTTCAAATTCTAATTAAAACCTTTAAAATAAGTTTTTATTCTTAAAGTAACCTTTTGAGTTTATAATTGATATTTAGAATTAATGATTTTATCTTGTTTAATTAAGTACTTTGAAGACAAGAATATTTTTAATTTATTTCTACATTTGCCAAGAAACAAAACGCTAATGATAAATAGGAATGTTCCTGAATTCTTAAATAAATACTACAAGAATAACGAAACCGTGAAGCAAATAGTAGCTGTTTTTAGAATCATCATTTTGGTAAATAAATCAAAAACCAGAAAATTATAAAAATATCGTAATATAATAAATAAATAAATAAATAAATACATAAATAAATAAATAAATAAATAAATAAATAAATAAATAAGGAGTTTCCCATTCATTTATTAATTTGAAAACTTAGTTAAACTAAACTTAGTTTAGTTTTTTTATTTTAAGTAAAAAATATTAATTTGATGCCAAAAACTTCTATTAATTTGTTAAATCCATTTGAATAAAAGTATTTTAATAAACTCTTGGTTTCTTGTTCGTAAGAAATTCAGTTTTTGTTTTTATGAGAATAATTGAATGAAATCTTTTTTATCTATTTCTTTTTATCTTCGGCATTTTTTATCATTAGAGTTGAAAAGTTTATCATTTGATACAAACATTGCCAACGGCGAATTCATTTGTGGTAAAAAGGGGAGAAGCACTTAAAATTATATCAGACAAAAAAGCCAATAAATCCCTATCTAAATATCATGACAGGTGAGGTCATCATCTTCATTGTTTCCTTTATCTAATCTTGAGATTTCTTAGTTCCTTCGTTTCTAAATCTTAAAATAGAAACTGAATTTCAATAAATTAAGAAACAGAACAAAACAACAGTTCTTTTTGTTTAGAAACTGCAGCAGTAAAATCAAAAAGCCAATGATCCATGGAAACAAGTTTCCTGATTCTGACTAAATAGATTTGATAATTCAAAATATAAATTTAGAAAAACCAAGTCTATCAAATCGTCATTAAAGAAACCCATTGAATACCTGATGGATCCTTAGTACAATTTTGCTATTCGTACAGAATTCCAGAAATACTTAATAGGAACACTTCTCGGAACACAGGAAATAAGAACGGAATAATCAAATATCAATTATCCTCCTTCGACCAGTGGAATGGAAAGGAATGTTCTTTTGCCAATCACTTATTCAAACTATTCATACATCTGCTGTTTTTCTCATAGAAGCGCCACGTTTTCTCCTACCAATGGCTGTAGAATTAAGTGTTCCGAAATCTCTAAAAAGGTCTTTTCGTATCTCAGATTAGAAGAAGAGCAGAGAAAGAACGTAAGTGAGAGATCATTGAGGACGAAAAGAACAAATACCTCCAAATACTCGCAATACTTGAACCTCACTGAAATTTCCAATTACATTCCGAGCTGAATGACTTTATTATTTCACTCTTTCCTTTCTATATAAACTAGATTGCGACAAAGAATGCAAAATGTAGGATATCTATAGAAAATCCCGTTCGGAATCTTCAGGGTCATTACGCTTTTGTATTTTGCTGCTAAAGAAAATAGGTCCAGCTTGCCGGCTTAGTAAAGTATTGTCAGATGCGAAATAAAATGTTCTAAATATGAAATTTCATTTTTCTAAATGAATTCATAATCATTCTTCCTTTTCGTTATGCAATAATATTTGTATTTATTCCCCGCCAATCAAAATGCATTAAAATCAAACAAGATGGCGACTAACGATAGTTTTCTCTCTCACGCTAAATATCATTTGTACAAGCTACGTAAAACGTTGTGTTATTTTATTGCTGTTATTGGTTATTTTTAAATAGTTTCAGTGAAAGTAAGTGTAATCATCGATCCAAAAAAAGATTAGTGATCCAACCAAGCCTAAAAGGAAAGCAGTGAAAACGACAATTGAACTGAAAAAAGAACTCCTTACGAAGTTTGAAATGGAACTCGTGTCTCGGAATTGGCCACTGAATATAGTTTTAAGCATGATTTTATGCATTAAGTATTATTATTAAATGTTTAAATAAGCATCATCCGGGATATGTAACGGATTGACATTTATTTCCTATAGGAAAAATTGATTCAGCATTCGTTCACATCACAATTCGAACAGCCTCCTGGAACGACTTGTATACAAATAGCGAGGTTCCATTCTATATTCTAATGAACATATACTGATGTTCATTTTATATCTACACTGATGTGAACTTACAAAAATAAAAAAATAACCCTTTTCACTGAAAATCAACAGTCATGCGAACTTACCAAAATAAAAATTATGATTGTCACTGAATGCCAACAGTTCACTTCAAAATTAAAAAATCCGGAGGAACCTAAAAAAAAAGTTAATATCTATTATATAAGAAAATATTAAGATTTTTCACGGCAAAATCGTTGGAGATGTGGAAAAATTTCATAAAACAGACTACAACAGTAGAGGAAGTTTTCGAAAATTGATAATGACGAAATGTAAACAATACAATCACACATTTCAATAAAAATTCAATGTCCACTGAACATCAACAGTTCATTTCATAACTACAATCTGAAGGAGCCAACATAAAAAAAAAATAAGCTTCCATTTCTACTGTAAATCAATAGTTGATTCATACACCCAGTCACGTGAAAATAAAAAAATATCATATTCACTGAATACCAACAATTAATTTCACATCTCCACTCACGAAAACTTATAAAAAGAAAAAAATAACCTTTCCACTAATTATCAACAATTCATTTCATTTCCCCAGTCATGAACTTGCAAAAATTTAAAATATAAAATTTTTATTTTCACTGCATATCAACAGTTTATTTCATATCTCCATTCATATGAACTTACAAAAACAAAAATTATGATTGTCACTGAATATCAACAGTTCATTTCAGAACTATTAAATCAAGAAGTGGACTTAAAAAAAAAAGATATTATCTATTATTCAAGAAAAAATTAAGATATTTTCATTTCTAATGAAGATCATATCTACATAATGTCTATATACATCGTGAACATTATGTATACAGGATGGAAATGGTAGATAAACCCGAGATACAGGTTCCGAAGATCATTTTGACATTTGACATTACGACATTTTGTTGTACTGGCCGTGGTTTTAGAGTTAGGAAATGAATGCTTTGGGAATGGTCTCTAATCAAAGAAAGCTCAGTTCACATTAGGAAGTGTAAGTAAGTAAGGCATTTTCTTTAATTATCATACCTATTTTAATCATGACATTTGTTATCCGGATTGCTTTTTGTAAGGTAACCTTTACCTTATTTACTTACACCTCCTAATGTGAACTGAGCTTTCTTTGATTAGGGACCATCCCAAAGCATTCATTTCCTAATCAGTGGCGGATTTCCCAATAGGCGCAGGAGGCGCGCGCCACGGGCCTCATCAATCAAGGGGGCCTCAAAATTTACCTCTCAAAATAAAACAACAAATTATTTTTTGGTTGTGAAAGCAAGATTTCCTTTTTTTTTCTTTTTTTTGGTTGTAAAAGCAAGATTTCCTTTTTTTTTGGTTGTAAAAGCAAGATTTCCTTTTTTTT
>JAFIDM010001028.1:3545969-3598168 GCA_023159025.1 Thereuonema tuberculata
TTTTTTTTTTGGTTGTAAAAGCAAGCCTAGGGGGCCTCACCAGTCAGCCTAGGGGCCCCATCCACCCAAGTATTTCCTTTTTTTTTTGGTTGTGGAATAATGGAACTCCCGCCCCGGGCCCCCAAAGGTAATGAAAATATTTAGAGGGGGCCTCAAAATTGAATTGCGCCTAGGGCCTCTCAAGTGCTAAATCCGCCACTGTTCCTAATTCTAAAACTACGGCCTGTACAACAAATGTCATACAACAGTTTCGATTCAAAATGACCTTTGGATCCCGTATCTCTTCGCTTTGTCTGCCATTTCCTAAACACCCTTTAATTATCTATAAGATATATTTTTTTTTTTAATATAGAATACAAAGGGTTACATATCATTTTTCATTGATCATAAAAGTAATGGAATGATTTAGATTAAATTTTTTAAAAAAAAACACCAAATTTTGGGACTTAAAAAAATGTTTAATCGGATCTAATGTCTGCTTAAATAATTACAATGTAATTTCTCTAAGGTTGCACATTGAAAGTTATACAAATATTCAAAGGTTTTTGATTTAAATAGTACTTCAGGCCAAAAAAAAAATATATGGATTATAAATACAGTATATTTGTATATGTATAAATAATGAACGACACAACAAAAATATTAGGAACTAAAAAAAATATATTCTGTGTTTATGGCAGATCATAATTTATTTTTGTGTTTGTGCTTATAATTTGATATTTTAAAGAAATGCCTCAAAAATTGTGAAAAGAAATTATCTAAATTTAAAAAAAAAATTAATACTAGATATTTGTTTCCCTAAATTCTTTTAACAACAGTATTTGCTCTGAAGTCAACTAACTTCTTTTAGAAAGGCAAAATATTGATACTGACATCTTCTGGCGGAAGGATACATTCTGTAATGTCTGCAGAATTGGAATAGGATAAGCTGTAGGATCTATGCTGGGTCCCAAAACTCTTACCATTAAAAACTGCCTTTTCCAAAAATCTCGTCTCCAGTTTTCAAGAAGTTTGATATCTTCCCTTCAAATTTCTCTGAATAAAGATCCTTAATTTAGATTCTTTGTTTATTTCTGAAAATTTGTCACTTCTACATTAACTTGAAACCGAAGAAATCTAGTTTCTCTCTCAAAGAAAACAGAGAAAGTAAACAGAAATATCAGTGAGAAACCAAGAGAACAGACGGATTTCGTTTTATACTTGGGGGGGAGGGGGGGGGTAAATTAAAAGACGATCAATATTAAAAAAAAAATTAGTAATCCTTGTAATCCTCTGAATTACTGTCTAAATTCGTTCATTTATTTCAGTCACTAGATTTTTGCTCTGTAGATATTGAACATTTAATATTCTATAAAAATTAGTTTCTTCTTTATTTTAATGAATTCATGAATGCATAATTGAACTGATTTTATATTTTATTTTCTTAATAAAACTTAATAAATACTTTTAATAGAAGTAATATGAACTGATATCTTAAGACTAAAAATGAATTACAAATATTTTTCACGTATTAATTAATTAGAGTAACTTATTTTTCTAATCCCTTGGTCACATGAATCCTCTTCAATTCAGATGAATACTACAATGATATTTCCGTCCAATCTGTCTTCGCCAAAGTCCACCCACGCGACTGTCACTGAAAATAGACACAGGAATGAATATCTTCTTAATGATATTCCGTTAACGTTAATAATATATAAATAGTTTTACTGTTTGTATCTAATTTTTGAATCTACTCTTTCTAAAATTATAACATTGAATCCAAATATACTGAATATACTCAAACTATATTGAAATATACTCCTAATACACTGAAATATACACTCGTAATATATTGAAATATACTCCTAATATATTGAAATATACTCCTAATATATTGAAATATACTCCTAATATATTGAAATATACTCGTGTCAATTGTATTTCTATTTAGTTATGAATTGTCAAAAGAGATCGTAGTTAACCTAAAGATCTATAAAGATGATTCTAATCATTATAATCATTCGTTTCTTACGAATTTTATATTTATTGAACATTTCAATTAATTCTAAATTTACTTTGCATTTTAATAATGTAAATCAATAATAATAATTTTAAAAATTTATTAATTAGGAAATTCCTAAGAAACCTTCAAGTTCACAATTTTCACAATTCCTCCCTAAATCTTTTTTATTTTTTTTTATTTATTTTATTTATTTCTAAATTTAAAATTACAGTCCTGCTAGGTTTTCAAATTGAAATCCTGTGGTGCAGGTGCTGAAAGTATAAATAATTCATATATATAATATTTGTAAGTCAGAGAACATTAATTATATAAAAATTATATAATTAGGTAATTATACAAATTATACTTAAATTATATTTAATTATATAATTATATAAAAATCAATATATCACAGAAATACAAAAAGAAAATCAAATAACAATTACTATAAATATCATTCATTACAATAAAATTTAAGGTTGCCAAATTATTTTTTACTTAAATAAATCTATAGTAATCTAAATCTATCTAAAATAATCTAAATCTATTATCTATCTAAATAATCTAATCTTAGATTAATCTAAATCTATAGTACTAAAATCTTTTATTTCTCTGTCTGTCTGTCTGTCCGGCGCAATTTCCTTTGAAAATGGAAAATAGAAATAATTTTTAAGAATGAAACGTCCGCGACGGGAATTGAACCTGTAACCTTCCGATCCGCAGTCAGACGTCTTATCCATTAGGCCACGGGGACTACAACTCCATTTGTATTGTTTTTTGACTTATGTTTCCCTCCCCTTCCCCCCATCAACAATGAATGTATTCAATCTTTTTCATCGAATCTCAAGATTGTTTATTGATTTCCGATCCGTCTATTTATTTGTAATTCGAAAATGACAATTAGAACTATAATTGCCGAAACCTTGCAAATTTTAAATATAATATTCTTACTTAACCAAATTCTATGTGATATAGAAAAACAAGCGCATATACACGGGAATGGCCTAGTATTCATTAATAAAAAGACATTGAAATTTAGATTCAACGAACATTAATAGTAATTGTTTTTATATACTTAAGAATTTTGACAATTATATTCTCATTCATTATTATTAACAACTGAAAAAAAAAATCAATAAAATCATAAACAGTTTATTAGGTCTTTTTTTTTTTTTTTTTTTTGGCAGTGAAATAATAATTTTATAAATTTCCTTTAAATTTCTTTGATGTTATGCTAATGATTAAAAATTTTGAATTGGAAAAGATAGTAAATACTAAAGGGATTTCAATAAAAATACCTGATGCTACTATAATCCTAATCCCTTTCCTAATTTAATGCCTTCAATCTGAGAATATAGACGTATATAAATATATATAATAATAAAATTCTATAATAATAAAATTCTGTATAATTATAAAATAAATTAAATTGTTTAAAATTAAAAAAGTACCTTTAAGAATAATTATATATGAACAATATCTTTTGACAGTTTTTAAATTCTAACATAATAAACTATCTGAAAGTTTATTACATTAGCCAACAATTGTAAATAGATTTCATAAAACATTATTAAAAGGATTTTTCTCTAAAATTCTAGAGCAAAATTTTTACCTATGTCGTTAATATTCAGAGATTGAGATTAAAATGTCAAAATTAATGTTTAAAATAATAAATTTTAAATTCATTGTGTATTTTGAAATAAGACATTTTAAAATGACTGACAACGATATAAAAAAATTTAACAAAAAAGTAAAAAAAATTAATTTCGTTAAGAGCTAAAGAATATAAATTAGACATACAAAATACAGGGTGAGAAAAAAACTTTTAAACGATTTCAAAAATTTCCTGTAACATCGCTATTGTAATTATGATGCGACGAATGGTACAGTTGGATAGAGCACTTGTTCAAGTTTGTTTTGTATATCTCAGAACTGTGAAATATGACCTACATTAGTCACACAGCAACTGGAACCCGATATAAATAGTCCTGGCAAATGCGACAGCAGTGGGTCATTGGCTGTTACGCCGTGTAACAAATGACTGCCACTGCCGTTTGCCATATGGTGTTGTTGACAACATGGCGTGAGGAAAAGGCGTACTGTGTTTTAGAATATCATGCAACGATCAGTGAAGGTGGTACAGCGTGGTTTTCGTACCAAATTTCAGAATGACCCACCCCGCCAAGAACTCCATTCGTAAATGGTATGATCAATTTAAGCGAAGAGGGTACATTTGTAAGGACAAGTCGAGTGGCCGACTGACAATCCCTGACGAGAATGTGCACTGCGTAACCCTGAAACGTCATAGCCCTGAAACATCAATGCACAGAGGAAGTGCAGAACTGGGCATCCCGCAGACGACTGTGTCATGTGCTGCAGAAAGGCCTCCACATGCGTCCATATCGCCTGTAGAGGCATACATTTCACACCGAATGACCACCGTCTTTGCGAGGCATTCTGTCAGGCGATGTTCCAGCGATGTGAAATTGAGATCTTGGCGACCATCGTAATCTTCAGTTACGAGACCACCTTTCATGTCAACGGAAGAGTGAACCGACACAATGTGCGAATTTGGAGAACCCCCCCCCCCCCACGCTTACATGGAACACTTGCTGGATTCCTCAAAAGTGAATGTTTTCTGTGCCATTTCGGTTAATACAGTGTACGGCCCATTCTTCTTTGCGTAGAACACTGTGACAAGCTCCAACTACCTTGATATGTTAACGGAATGGTTGTTATCACAGTTGGAAAATGACACGGATTTCTTCATTCTACAGCAAGACGGGATACTACCCCATTTCCACTCAGCCATATGCGAGCACCTGAACGAACGGTTGCCACAACGGTGGATCGGCCGTGCAAGTGCAAATGATCAATAACTATTGAAGTGGCCTCACCGTTCTCCAGATCTCACTCCCTGTGACTATTTCTTATGGGGGTATGTTAAAGACAAAGTGTTTGTATCATTCTTACCACGGGATCTCAACGAAGTGAAAATGCACATTTGTACTGCAATTACAAGAATAGACGGATGAACGCTACGTCACGTTTGGGAAGACTTTCAGTACCGTTTGGACATTTGTCGTGTTAACAATGGTATGCATATCAAACATTTACAAGCTATGCATACGAAAAAACTTGAACATGTGCTCTATCAACTGTACTAATCGCAATGTTACAGGAAATTTTTGAAATCGTTCAAATCATTTTTGCTCACCCTGTACGTTGATAAAAAAATATTAAAATTTAATAACAGATTATAAACCAACAAATCTAATAAATGGGCCTAAGAAACAAATGAAGTATTTATTAAATAAAAATAGTATCTTATGACTAAGTTTAGTTTTATTTTCTATTAATTAATGAGAAGGAATTCTTTTTACCAAACGAAGGAGCGTTCTATTCTTCTGATGTTCAAACATTCCATTTCACAAAAGATGTTTTCTCCTGTCACGGATTCCATTGAAGGTAAATGGAATGACATTCATCTCAGAGCATGGTTTGATAGTGTGTGGTAGCAGCCACCTACCGATGAATGCTACTAAGGTAAGTAAAGACCTATTGATACAAGTGAGTGGCCAAAGGTTTTCAACCATTGGGAGACATAAGACACTCACTAACCTCCTTCTGAACAGTTAATGAAGAATTACATCCACTTTACAAGAATATTTAAACAAAATATAATCAGAAATAAATAGATAAGGTCATGAAATTTAAGCATCTTTTTAAAGGATCAATAAAAAAACAAAAATTATAAAAATAGGCCTTCAAATCAATTTTAATATTTAATCATTTAAGTTTTGTTCAACTAAAGTAAGTAAGTTTTTCTTTAATTAAATAAACTACTCAATTGGAAATTAGAAATTCACGTTTTTTGTTATCATTTCAAACAATTAGCAATTAGTTTATTAACCGAATGTCTTCATCCAAATATTAAAACTTTTTCCTACTTTCATGATAACGTAATTAGTTATCAGAGAAAAACGCTCTCATTCCAAGAATTAATTAGCTTGAGAATATCTATTTCTTCGTTAATTTTATGTTTTCTTTCCTCTTTTGATTTTTTACAAAATTGTTATTTTTATGAAGTTATATACAAATATTTCTTGAATGGATGAGTATTTAACCTAAATTTAAAGCTAATTTTAAGCTAATGTTTTTAAATATTAATATTTACCAATTGTTTAAGCAATGGAGAAAAAGTTCTTTCCAATTTGTCCTCAGTGTCTTGTTTTCAATGGCAACTGGAATGGTAGGACATCGAGAAAAATTCATTCCACTGGTCAGAGGTATTCAATTGGGAAACAACATGTGAGTGGCTTCAAAAGTAAAACAAAAATCAATTAAAAATAAATAAAAAAATCGAACTTTCAAAGGAATTTTAAAATTGTAGAAGATGTAGAAAAACAAAATAAAAAAATCTAATCACAACCGAAAAATAAACATTTGGTTTTTGTTCAGGTCAATTCTTGATCCAAGACATTGTACTGAGGATTAGCTGTGCTTCATTATTGAATTCCTTCTATTTTTAGAAAAAGAAACAGTTTTCATTAGCAGTGATTTGATCTAAGAAAGAAGTTTCCCCCAAATGGTCTTCGATTTTTAAACACCTTAATTTATGAACTACAAGAAATGGAATTGGATTCATAAATGAAAAATTGGTTTTTCTTTTTACTTTTATTTGGAAGAGGATTCGTAATTCTCAGAAACAGATAGAACAAAAATGAGGACAGACAAAAGCGCAGATCCATCTTAAAAATTTACGTTTTTCTTCAGAGATGATAAATGCAATTAACAAACAAATAAAAAAAGGAAATAAATATCAATTTAATCTTAGGACAATAGAAATTAAAGAATCTCTAAAAAGTTCAACATGATAATAGGAAATCTCCTCCCACCCCTTCCTGTTTGTATCACTAACTGTTTATTGAATATCTTATTGAAGTTATTCTTAGGAAACTCGTTTTCAAGTTAACATATTGGCCATTGGAATTCTCTGCACTCATCCATTGCTTGAGGAATATTCGGTTCATGAAGTCCTTTTAGTTTCACTAAAAGGAAGGTTTTTTTTTTTTTAATTAAGTTTCATAATAATGGAACTTAACTTGACCGTTGTCTGATAATAGGACTATTGTTGTATTATTATAGTTCATTAATTCATTTCATTGTAATTTTAAATCGTACACAGGGTGTATCAGTTGGATCCAGTGAATTTTGGGTATATCAATCAAAGGACCTGGTCAATTCGTATCGACTTTCGGATTTTTCACCAATGCTTCGGTGATGATGTGTTGGTTCTCTTGGGTAGTGATTGGCGTGTGGGACGAACCAGTGTCTTCAAATGTCTTCTTGATTGCAGGCATTGTTTCACGTTTTAGAGAAAAACTATATTATTCATCAAATAGACGTCTTACTGCAGAGATGTTGCCCTTCGATAAACTTAATGACAGACACACGTTGCTTTAACATCAAACGGAACGCACCACTTTCTCAGACTGCCATTGTGAATTGTCGCACTGTCACTAACGCGTATGTCACGAGGTGCTGTACTGATTGTCAGATGCGGACGTGTTGTACAGACGTGAAGCGTTCCAATTTCCGCCTTGTATTAGGAGACTGTTCTTCTTGTAGTACGTTTAAACTGCTCTCGAAAATGGCTCCCAGGAAGAAGTTATTGGTCCAACTGATACATCTCAGGATTTATGATTATGAAAATCACTTAAAATTGTTTACTGCATCATCCTACATTAAAGAATAAGTTAACCACTCACAGTCTATATCCCTTACAAACAAACGGACTGTCATCTCACTTCCTCAAATGGAATTCAAATTGAAACATTCAAACCGTATCTGAACCGTTATCACGATAGTTTCCCAACATCACGAGTATAAATATTTACATTCGTTTTTTTTTTTTTTTTTATGCGCTAAAAAAATCACAGCGGCCGCGGAAGGCGTTCACAGGAATTTTCTCACCAATATTTTTTCGCTGAGTTTTTATTGTTTATTTAAGGTTTTCAGGCTCCACATTGAAACCGACGATATTTCCTACAGGCTTGTATATCTCGTTATTTACTTGTGATTGCTTCTGGCTGAGGATCGCCATATTAGCTGTTTTAGGATGTCAATTGGTCTCATCCATTGAAATTTGTGTTTGCCTTCGCCCTTTTTTTCTGATTCTTATCAACATCATTAATTACGAAAATAATCAGGAAAGAATAAATAAAACAAAGACGAACGAACAAGAAAATCTGAAGACAGAAAAACAGGATAAAAGAAATCAAAATAATCGAACTGAAACAAAAGAAGGAAACATTTGTTCAGAGAAAATAAAAAGAACTCATTTTAGGATTCTTTGAGGATTTTCTGAAAGACAACTCTTTAGCCTAAAAGGACATTTTCTTCCAAAATAAAAATTTCAACCTTGTTATATTTTTCCCTGTTTCATAAATACAGGATAAAGTAAGAAGCAAAAAAAACAAACAAACTGACTAATGCTGTATTCGTAGCAGCAGGTTATTTAAAAAAAATAGAATGTGTAAAAAGAACAACTAAAATTCAAACAAAATTATTGCCCGAAATTGTTGAAATACGTGATCTTCTCAAATCGCAAAATATGAATTCACACACTAATGAGAAATATTAAAGAAATTCATTAATATACAACATTCAGAACAACACTGAATAAATACTCATCAAGAAGATCCAATATTATCACAATAAATAATCCCTATGTTAATTTTTTATATCCTATTTCAAAGACTTGTCTTACCCATCTTGGAATCAATCTCTTTCTGATAGAAAACGTTCTACAAGAGATTCTTATTAGAACTCCAATAAATTAGTGCTTCTCTCTTTTATCTTGACATGAGGATCAAACTGTTAGATTTAAGTCAATTCATTAAAAGTCTTTTCTTTGTTTCAGATGGGTTCTCGGGTCAGCAAAAGTACCACGAAAGAGGAAGATGTTGTGGACCATGCAATGAAGAAAAGCTCGTCTGCAGTGAAATTGAGAAGTTCTGGTAGTTTCGTAAGTAATTCCTTCCATTTCTATCACTTAAAAAAAGATTTATTTTAAATTTTTTTTTTTCAGAACTCTACAATACTGAAAACAACAAAATCAACTTCAATGAATTGATTAATTATAATGATTTGAAGAATTCTCCACGCTCTATTCAATGGCTTACGTCGAAACATAGCATCAGCCATTCGTTCTTCTAGAAATACATCGCGGAACTATCCATATTCAATTGGTTTTGAAAGAATAATTGAGGTCTTCCATGTGATATTTAATACTTAAACATATCAATTCAGAATATCATTACAGTATAAAATTCAAAACGTAAATTAGAACATTTTTGTTGTAAAAAACATTATTTCCAAAGTAAAATAAACTCTTTTTTATGATGAAATTATTACATTAAAAGAATACAAGAACGCAACTAAACGAAACAGAAATTCACTGCGCTAATTTTGGTTTTCCTATTGAGAATCGGAGACAGTACTGTTTTGAGTTTTATTGAGCTCTCATCAGTCCGATCCGTCCAGTATACCTAACTCAGTGAAGAAGGACAATAGACAAAATGGATAAAACAATGACCCCTCAATTAAAAAAATATTAAAAATGTCATTTCTATTATGAATCTTTTTAATGAATTAATCCTTTAGTTGCTAAGTTGAATACTAGCGGGGATTAATTATTCACCCCTTTTATTTTTAATTTAATTCTGATGTTTTATAATTGTCATTGTTTTGTATGTTTTATCCGTTTTGTATATTCAATCCTTCTTCACTGAGCTACGTATACTGGACCGATCGGACTGATGAGAGATCTGTTGTACTATAGCATTCAAAACTTGTGAATGAATGCGATTAAACAATCCCTATGATGTAAATGACATAATCTACCGTATGAAGCAGGATGGCATTGTTTAGGTTTGTTGCAAATAATGAAGCGTTGTCCCTTGTGTTTGTATTAGGATTTGCTAACTTCCATTGATAAGGAATGGAAAAGAAAAAGTCTTAGCCATGAAACTATCTAAAGTGTAATGATTATAGAAAAACTCAGGGAGTTTTCTAAAAGCAATTTGATTCAATAAGGACACATTGAATCATGGATTAAAGTTACAATTTCGTATTACGAGAAGCTAAAGGAATTAAATACGAAATTGAATGGTACGATCATGCCTACCTATATATTTCATAGTTGCCAAGGTTACCAGACAAAGCAAGAAGAAATCTCCGATTCTGGGATTATCCGTGAATGTTAACGACCATGTACTTGAATAAAAGGATTCATATTCAATACATAAAGCAGCTCTAGGAAGATTGAGGCGAAAAGAACTGTAAGTTGACTTTTCCTTTATTTTTCCTACACACATCCATTGACGTACAGATGAAGTAACAATAGAGGCCAATTACACTGAAAATAGGACAAGGATACAATAAATACAAGAGAACTTTTATTATTCAAAGATTAAGAATTTAGTGTTAGGAAAACAAATTCGATACGAGATTTACATGCATGACAAAAGACATTTTCATACAGGGTGAAAACCATTTTATTGCTAATTTCAACTAAATGTTAAGGAACACTTTCAAGAAAGTCAAATATTTAGTGAGTGGCAGAAACTGTTAAGATTAAGAATTGAATGCATTAAGGCATTAAAAATTATAGAAGATATCCTAGTATTGATACATTAATTGCTTAAGGAATTAAACCATATGTTTAACTGTTTATTTTAGTCTGTAAATCATTCAGAGTCAACTTCACATCCAATAAGAGTTAAGTTATCGAGTTAAAGTAAAAGGTATAAAAACCTTATAGAGTCTACATATACACATTAATTTAAGTTATGTACTCTCTCTCGAACAAGATCAATAAAACTCAAAACACTACTGTCTCCGATTCCCAATACAAGAACCAAACATACTGTAGCTCCGTGAATTTGTGTGTTGTTTAGTTATGTGAGTTCTTTGTTTTCTTTTAATGTAATAAAGTTCTAACGCAGATTAAATTTCATTTCAAAAATGAAATTAAGTTTGATCTACAAGTTCTCTCTTAACTTTCTTATACGCTCGTGCACACATAGACAAAATAGAAGTAGAGTAATTACTGTGAATTTTAATAATAAAATACAAGAATATTTTGACTAATTGCCTTCAGAATATTAATACTATTCATGAATAGGAGGAGAAGGTGGATTTCGTTGAGTCCCTCTGAGATTTTCTGTTCTTGGCTGACACTGGCTTTCTTTGTTTAAACATTGAATAACCTTAGGTTCATTTGTTATCAACACAATAGTCTATGGACAACTGATATGGATTGTAGTAGATATATCGGTTACATTCTGATTACATATCATTTCTTTTTCTTCGCTACATATTTGCAAATTAAACCAACTAGGTCATTTCCCGTATATACAGTCGGACCTCTATTTAACGAAGTCGCTAAATCCCGAAAAAAAGTTCGCTATATGGAAAATTCGTTAAATAGAGATTCACCTTTTAAAATTACTTTAAACTACATAAAACAGATTTAAAATACATAAACAATAAATATTATTAAAAAAGTAATCATTTTAATGACATAAAGCATACAATTCCACATGCATACTTAAATTTTACTAATAAAGTCTGTTAATTTTGTCTGAGTTTTCGTTTTGAAAAAGTGTTTTCGCTCACAGTACGTCTCGCATCTTTGCAATGCACCAAAAACCCCTTCAGTATTTTCTTTAAATTGTAATCCGCGTCGGATTGTTTCAAATGATTTTAGCATTTCATCATACGAAGGTTTTTTCATTTCTGCTTCATGATCATTTCCATTTTCATCATCTTCATCTTCATCGCAATTCATAGCTGTATTGTTTTTATTTTTCACACTGTCCAAAATATCCGATTCAGTTAGTGTTTCCGAGGTCTCAACTTCAAAATCAAGTGAAAGATAATCATCAATCAGCACATCATTGTTAATTTATTCTTTTTCCCTCAGCTGTAACCACATTTCTTTGATTTCCTCTAAGGGAATATTAATAATAAAAACATTTCAAGGAGAAAAAAAAAATAGATACCTCGAAAAAGTTCGTTATATAGAAAACGCACTTCGCTATTTGGAGGTTATTTTACGAAGAAATTAGCAAAATGTTCTTGGTTCCAAAGAAAAGTTCGCAAAATAGAGGTTCGTTAAATAGAGGTCCGACTGTAGTTTGATCGATATAGATTTTTGAAGAAGAGATAACCTGAGATGGAGGTTAGATGAAGTATACTTCGGTTCTATCATAGCTTGTATACGATATTCTTGGCGACATATTGATTATGACTGTTCTTTCGAGTGAAGATAACTAAATTCTGATAAGTTGTGACCCTAGACATTGAAACATACAGTTGTCCGTGAGAGAAGACATCGTTCTCCAAATAGATGGCAACTTTATTTACAGTCTGTCCTTGAGCTTTATTGATAGATATCGCATAAGAAGGTCTGATTGGAAATTGTCTTCTTGTGAAAGTGAATGGAAGTAGATTATCGCTTGGTTGCATAGATATTTGCTCAATATTTTTGACTCTTCTTTGTCCTGCCTTCCTCTTTCTCACATTGTCCATCTCGATAACAGTCTTATGGCTGCTTCTTTCAGCGTCATCCACGAAGTTCCGGGAATCGGTTCCATATTTAGTTTGATATTATTTGATGAATTAGTTGAGGAAATATATATATTACTAAAATCTTTGATTTTATATTATTATTCTAAAAATTTATTCGTTTTTGCATGAACTCATCATTTGATAGCGCGCGCCGAGAGAATAAAACATTTGTGTCAAAGCAAACAATTTTGAAGTTCAACCATGCTCATTCAGAATCTGTCGACTTCCATGCAACAATTACCCAGGCACACAACAAGTCCACCGACAATGTCCCCGGCACGGCCTTGTCCATTCTTGAACTGCGGCGGACATGGTAACAATGTTTTTGCAATTGTTGAACTGCGCCGGACAATCGGCGGAAAAGAAAGATTTTATGAAAGACAGTGACAAAGAATAAGAAATAACATTCTATATAATGAATCATTTCAATTAATAGATTTACTCTTAGTGCTTCGGAAAATCATAATGGGAGATTATTATTATTATTATTATTATTATTATTATTATATATGCGCAAAACAATGTGTATCACAGCTGCCAGTTCTTTAGCTGGTGTTAGCCTTCAAACGCATCGAATTCTTCCCAAGAATCTAGGATGTCGTAATGTATCGGCGCAAAAAATGTGCTGATCCAAGCAGTGCGGCTTTTTGGAGTTGACCGATGGAGATTTTGTCAATATTTAGATCTTGTAAGTGCTTACCAAGGTTTTTTGGTATAGCACCCAGTGTGCCGATAACCACTGGAACCACCACTGCCGGCTTGTGCCATAATCGTTGAATCTCGATTTTTAGGTCTTGATACCGTGTGATTTTTTCCAGTTCTTTTTCTTCCACTCTACTATCACCAGGTATGGCTATATCAATTAGCCATATCTGTTTCTTTTCTATCACTGTCAAATCTGGCATATTGTGTGCTAAGATCTTATCCGTTTGAATTCTGAAATCCCACAGTATTTTCACGATATCATTTTCAATCACATTGTTTACTGTATGTTCCCACCAGTTGTTTGTTGTTGCAATGTGATAATTTTTGCAGATGTTCCAGTGAATCATCTTTGCAACTGCATTATGCCGCGTCTTATAGTCCGTCTGTGCAATTTTTCTACATGAGCTGAGAATATGATCCACTGTTTCATCAGATTCTTTGCACTCATACAACATTTGTGTTTCGTGCATGCCACTAGTCTCCTCAAAACTGCCTTCAGTTGTTTCAACAGTTGACTCTATTTTTTTACTTTTACAAATTTCTTGAATTTCTTCTAGTTCTACATCACTAAACACTTTATTTCGCATTACAAAACGCCTTTGGTCTGCGAGTCTTTGTTCTGTAATAGTTGAATCTGGGTATTTTGCTTTCCAAAGTTCAAACATTCTTTTTAAATAACCACGTTTTTCTGGTTCTGAGTTGTAATAGCAAACCATAATAGCACGATTTTCAGACACAGTATATTTTTTTCGCTTCAGTTGTTTTTCTTCCAGTAGACCTGCAGTGCTTGGCCCTGGTTGCCTAACCATAGCAGCTGAGTCCTGTAACCCATTTGTCGACAGATGCCCAGGGACTCTAACATCTGACGTGGCCCTTGTTGACCCGGGCGACGACCGATCCGGAATAGGATTTGTTTTCTTTTGTCTCACCATGTTTGTTGGGTTGGTGGACACACTTAGTCTGACTCTTCATTTGAGACCTGTCTGGCTTGGGTGGCCCTTCTGGTAGAATACACTACTGCCAGCATAGCTCCCAACATCATTAGAGCACACAAGCCCCCTCCCCACGACAAGGGGGTATCCTTGAGGGGGATTATTATTATTATTATTATTATTATTATTATTATTATACAGAACTTATCATAAATTTGATAACGGTAACTTAAAACCAATAATGACTTTGTTCTATCGATTGTCAGCTTTTTTTTTTCCTTTCTGAGCAGAAACATTGACTTGAATCAATTCTAAGAAGTCAGGAAGATGGAAGATGGATTTTATACAAAGAACAAAAAACGACGATTCTTATCATTTAACTAAACTTCAGAGGATTCACAAGAAAAATAAACTAAAGTGAATCTAAATTCAATTCCTAGGAATGAAAAGAAGCAAAGAAAACATTTGGTTGATAGATACGTGAGAGAAAGCAAAGGTTTTGTTGGATGCAATTGAGAAATAAAAAACCCAAGCAGACCAACACACATTTTGGGGAAAGTTTTTGCCATCTGCTGAATGACATGAATTGATAGCGACCGAATACTTCCTAATAGAAATATGTTGCTTTCAGGCCCGTGGTCAGGATTTTCTTTCGGGATGGGGGGGGGGGGGGGGGTGGCTCCTTAGAACCCTGGGAATTCCTGCGACAGCCCTTCTGCTGTTCGGAAAAGAATGTTATGTGTTTCGATGTGTGTGTAAATTTTGTCTGCAAGGCAGGAGGTGAGGAGTTTGTAAAGTGTGGGAGACAAGTGATTGGACAGTAGTTTGCAGGGTGCGCTGTTTCAGAGTTCTTGCTCTGTAGGTATGTCACACCCTGTGTGAGAAAACGAGGCATATGTTCTGGATGTTGGAATATGTCAGTGTGTTTAAGAGGACATGCAGGGACGTGAACCTCTTGATCCAGATGTTCTGGAGGCTCTCTACACCAGGAGCCTTTCAGTTATGTGTATGTTTTAGTGCTGTCTGTATGTCTGCAAGAGTAATCTCATGGAAGGACATGAAGGGTAAATGTTCAGTGAATTGTTGTTCCTATGTGATCCATGGTGATTTGTTATTGTGGGGGATGGAGTTTGACAACAGAGACGACCAGTATTCATGTACTGCCTCATTGGTGGAAATGTTTGTATTGGGTGCAGTGGAGGGAGATGAAAGGATCTGTAGAATTTTTTCTCATTGTATTGGAAAGTGTTGTTCTGTTATTTGCGCAGAGTGCACTGTTTGTATCTTTGTAATCTTTTTGCAAGTGCGCTGAGTTTTTGTTTTAGTGTGTCGAGAAGTTCCTGAACCTGGTTATGATGATTTGAATGTGAAGGGCGAGTGCTTGAATATCTTTCTAACCTGGGAAATATGTTTCTTTGTTTTGTTTCTGCACAGTACTATGTGAGCCTGAATATGTCTTCTCTAAGGTCGCTGATGCGGCCTTCAAGGCGACGTTTCCAAGGGGGGATGTATTCTTGTGACCGTGCAGTGGTAGGTATGTGGTGTTGTTGATTCCAAGTGCCCGAATGGTTCCACGTGCCGCGCAGTAGAGTATTGTGTGTATGTCTTCTAATGTTTGGATATTGTCAAGGTGTTGAGAGATAGTGTGTGTGTTGAGATGGTATATGACTGTGGCGAGTTGTTTTGATGTGTGTAGTTTCGGGAATGGCGGCCTGAGTGGGGGTTTGTGCCTGTGTATTGTGTTAGTGCAGTGCAGAAATGACCATGTGCTGCTTATAATATGTCATTAGTTGTATTGTTGGGGCATGTGTACTGAGGGGGTAGAGATGGTTTCTGTGTTTGCCTTAGAGGTAATATCTTCTGGTGGGGTGGGGTGTGATGTCCTGTGGTTGGATTCAGTGACTTCTTCTCTAATTTGTGTTAAGTATGCATGGGGGAATAAGATTGTTTACTACTATGGAACATTGCTGATCCTCTACCCTAAGCCATAACGATGGATAACGTGTGGTGAATGCATGGTATAGTGCCTGTCTCTAGTGCCTGGCGCATAAGATCCTGGTTCATCTGCGATGACCATCGGATGCGCTGGCGTGGTTTCCCAGTCTTGGTGGTCGCCTGCTCTGACACAGACAAAACACTTCCGATCGTTCGTCCGGATGGTGTTGCCCGGGCATTGTGGTAGCCATACTACAGGATGGGGTGCCACTTTCTCCACCACCACCAGTGGGAGACTGTAGTATATTTTTCGAACGGAGGCCTCTGCCTAACCTCCGAACGCGGGTGACTTTATCCTGCACCACACCCGATGCAGCATGATCTATATTAGAATGTGTTCTCATCATAGATAGTTGGATCCTTTATTTTGTGGTAATTCCGACGAAGTGAAGATTGTAGACGAGTTTTTATTTTTTTTTTTTATTTTTATATTCTATTTCTGTAACAATCATTTTTTTTTTAATATTTGTAACATATCTTTGATTTCTATTTAAAATGTTATTATATAAGAACCATATTTATTTATTTATTCTCTAATCCTTTCCTTCTTATTTTATTTTTTTTATTTTTACTTCATTAAATTTTAAATTTTGAATAATAATTATTAAATTCTAAAACCATTTTCACCAAATATAAAGTAAAAAAAAAAGCTTCACTCCGTCTACTTTGTTTATCTGCGATTTTTTTCTAAAAAGAGTAAAAACAAACAAAAAATAGTTCAAATGATTTATGTTCAAATCGCACAATCCGATGTTTCTTCGTTGTTTCTTCGTTGGATCTCTTTGATTTGTTTCCGTCATCCCAGGATAAGTACGAAGACCAATTCCAGAGGCGTGGTCTGTGCTATTTCATGTAGACAAAATACTTGCCAATACATCGGGGAAACCCGCCAACCACTAAAAAAACCATATTGTCCAGTATTCCTTAGCCATTAAAAATAGCGATTTTAATTATTTAACTATTGTTTACATTCGTAATAATAATCATTCTCTGGACGTTCACAATCCTACAATCATTTGTCGGGAGAAGAAAGACTTCAAGCGTAAATGTAAACAAACCTTTTTCATTATGTTACTATGACAACTTATCGGTTTTCACTATTCCCCAATACGGATTCCACAAATAATTTCAACCCCCAACCAAGTATTTTGCTCCTTTATTAATTTTAATTCTATGTTAACTTTACAAAGTATTTGCTACTGTTGTCAATTTTAATTCTGTGTCAACTTTATATCTAATTTGACTTCTCATTTTGCTTTCCTGATTCAAGTTTTGTTTATTTTACACTTCAATTTTATTATGTTCTTTCATTCTGTTGTTTTTAAACTTCCCTTGTTGTTTTGCGCCACACGTTTGTTTTAGCTCCGGGCCGTAGAGTCTATTGCCAACACCCCTCAACCCTAAATGTATCCGTCCGAGTCATATGTCCATTGGCCCTCATTTCTCATTTTTGTAATATGTTTTTCATTTTTCCGCTTGATAACGAGATGTAGATCATCTTGAAAGTACTTGAATTTTATTGTATTTTTTATTTATTTATTTACATTAGAACTGTGTGTGATGGCGAGTATTTACTCATTTGATATTAAAAAACACAAGTAAAATATTTTTAATTTATTTTTAATTCTTCCTTGTTTTTGTTTTTCCCATTTCTTCTCTTTAGTAATCGCTCTCTACTAATCCTCTAAATATATTCATGAACTTGTGTCTTTTAAAATCCCCTCATTGCCATTCGATCTCCTACAAAAATTAAGACTTTACACATAAAATAAAACAGGACCCAGTGTTCCAAAAAAACTATAACAAATCAACTGACGCTTCGTATCACAGTAATTGTGACAGTAATAGGAAAGAATAACTTCTTTTCTACACAATTAAACCAGTAACAAACTTAGAATTACAAAATGAACACGGTTGGTCTCACGCAGAGGAAGAGAAACAGAAGCATAGTTGAGCTGCACCTGAAAATTACACATCACAAAAACGACCCAAGAATTACGTTTCCTTTTTTTGATTCTTTTATTTTCTGTTTTTTTACACTGAAGTACAAACAAGTAATTCATGGAACATTTCACAATCATTTAATTATTATTATTTCGTAAAAGTTTCAAACCTTGGGTTTCCCCAGCAAAGACAATGTGGCGGGTCAAGGACCAAAGCACATATTGCCAAGTTTAAAAAAAAAAGTATGGAAGATAATTATTATTATTATGTTTGTATGTTTCAAACCTGGCAGCGCGGTTGGCGATGTCGCTAAGACAGTGGCCTCTCACCTCTGAGTACCGACGTTCGGTTCTCATGTGGGTTTCGTTGATGGTGGCGATCCGCGCTGGGCAGGTTTTCCAGGGGTTCTCCCGTTTCCCCTGCATTTCTCACACCATCCTTTCTCAGTCTTTCTCTCCGTCTGTCGTTATTTCCGTGGGATAGCACAATAGATCTTTGAGGTCGCGGTGCTCGGCTGTCAAGCCACCCACGCTCATTACATTATTCATTATTCACGTTTCAAACCTTGGGTTTCCCCAGCAAAAACAATATGGCGGGTCAAGGACCAAAGCACATATTGCCAAGTGTAAAGACGTGTGCGAGAATGATTAGGGATGTGTGGTTGTGTCCATAAATTTCCTAACTATGCGTGTTGTGTTGAGTACCACAGCCTTCTGCAGTTGTGCATAAGTATTTTTGTGAAGTCCTAGTGGGCTGAGACTGTGGTGCATTGTGTGAGGTGCCAGACGATGCGGACAAGACGATGGGTACAACATGTACTCGGTCCTGCCTCCACTGCTTCTGGAGCTCGTGTGCTAGATCGGTGAATTTACTGATCTTGTCTGCGTGAGTTTTGTGCATGCTCTTGCTGATAGTCACTGCAATATCAATGAGATAGGTCTGTTAATTGACCTTATCAACAAGTGTGATGTCAGGTCTGTTGTGATGTATGGTTTTGTCTGTGTGAATGGAGCGATCCCAGTACAGCTTATGTGAGGATGACTCTAATACGCTTTGTGGTATGTACTTGTAGTACGGGACCGTGTTCTTAATAAGTGAGTGTTTGTGTGCTAGCTGTTGATGAACAATCGATGCTACCTGATTGTGTCGGTGGATGTAATCTGTCTGGAAGAGAAGGGGGCAGCCTGATATTAAGTGGTCGATCGTCTCATGCATAGTGTGGCATTTCCTGCATCTGTCGTCATGTGTGTTTGCGTCGTGTAGAATGTGTTTCTTGTAGTTTCCTTACGAGCCCATGATTCACGCAGCTGCTGAGTGTGGGTGTTAGGGATGGTGAGTGTTGGAGAATGGTTTTCGAGGTCCAGGGGTGTGAGGTGTGTGTCAGCCTTGACATTGGCTAAATGGAGTGAGGAGTGTTGTGCTCTTTGGTGGAAGTGTTCCTTAAGTTTTTTATTATTATTATTATTATTAGAACAGTTTTCAAGAAGATATAATTTGGAGCTATGTATTGGGTGAGTGCAAAAGTTCTATCCGTTTTTATTACCCATAAAGAAGTTTATTACCCATAAATGCAAAATGAACAGTACCTATTATTGTGCATAATCCCCATTGCTATCTAGGACCTCTTGCCATCTTTCTGGTAGGAGATGAATCCCACGGCGGTAAAATTCCGGCGGTTTCGAGTTAAAAAAGTCTTGGATGGCAGTTTTCACAGCATCAAGATCATCAAAGATTTTCTGACTGAAGGAATTGTTCAACGCACGAAATAGGTGATAGTCAGTTGGTGCCAAGTCAGGAGAATAGGGAGGGTGGGGTAAAACCTCACAACCAAAGCCCAGTAACTTTTGGCGAGTGATGACAGCGGCATGTGGCCTCGACGATTGATGAGACCTGGCCGCTTTGCTACCAAATTTGAATGCAGCCTGTCTAACTGTAGACAGTAGAAGGCAGCATTGATGAGTTGGTTGAGGGGCAGGACCTCCCAGTGAATTATTCCCTGCACATCCCACCACACACTCAATAACATCTTCTTGGGATGAAGTTCAGCTTTCGAAGTCGATGCAGGCGGATCAGAAGGGCGACACACAGTCCTACGACGCTTTACGTTACGATACATAACCCATTTCTCATCTCCTGTCACAATTCGTGTCAAGAATGGGTCTTTTTGTGCCGGGAAAGCAAGGAAACACAGGTGGCGATTCGGTCATCCCGTTGCTTAGCTGTCAGATTATGTGGAACCTAACGATCCAACTTTCTCGTAAAACCCAACTTAACCAGCCGTCTCTCGACCGTTATCCGGTGTACTTTAAGGTCTCCGCTAATTCTTGCACGGTTGGGTTCGGGCTGTTCCTTATGGCTTGGTCAATATCGTCCTCTCAAACGTGTGATGGCCGTCCACTCCTAGCCTGCTCTTGGCAGCTTCTGTCTCCTTCCCTAAATTTACGAAACCATCGACGACATGTGCTTTCGTCTATTGCATCCTCCCCATAAACTTGACAAACATTGCGACATGCTGAGGCTGCCGTACTCTTTTTATCGAACTCATATAACAAACAATGTCTTACATGTTCCTTCTCGCATTCCATGTTACACCCTCTGATATTTTTTTCGACATGATTAACTTTGTGAGACACGAAGCATTTATATGTGAGGCATCCACACGTTTGATTGGCAGACGATTTGCGTCATTACAATGCCATGTAGGAGGGCAATTCCATTGCAAATTTTCATATCCAAAAACGGGTAGAACTTTTGCACTCACCCAATAAAAGAACAGAAGGATGAAGACTTAGTAACTGAATGAATTGCAGAAAAGCTGGAAATTAAACATTCTGTCACTGATTTAGCGAAGGCTGTACAAGTCTGTCCACTTTCAATAGGAATAAAACAAAACCCATTTTAAAATCATATTATAAATGTAGGCTACATACCGTATTTCTTCTTTATCTCACTTCTTCTAGATATATTATTAATCATCATCATCTTCTCTATATCACAAAATAAATGTAAAATTAAAAATAAAATAAAAAATGCATTTATTTACAAAGCGAATTTTCGAAGAGACATTTCTTCTCATCTTCTTCAAGTTACAATAATTCATAACAAATATGGGAAGTGAAATCGAGATAGTTATAACATTCCATTGTAGTAACTATCATTTTAACAATTCATCTCATCTATTCTTACCTTATTATTACATCGAGATTGTCTAATTTAATCCCTAGCCAAGTTTTCAATAACATTACTAACCTCAACACCATTGTTTCTATTTATATTTCTATCTTTAGTATTTGGTATGTATAAACTTTCAATTGTTTTTCTTATTTTACAATCTTTCTCAATATATAAAATTTTAATTTCTTTATTAATGCAATGGGCTTTCCTGGAACAATGTTCTGCCATTTCTGATTTATCAAATAATTTGTTTCTAATGTAGTATCCATGTTCCAGGGCCCTTTCTTTAATAGTTCTTTTGCTCTCCCTTATGCTGGCCGAACACGTGTCAATTTTCTTCAGTATTGATGGTCAATTTTATTAATATCAACCGTTTCCATCAATAAAAATGATCAATATTGACCAATATTTATCATTTCAAGAAAATTGATGTTGATACAAAAAAAGGATCAACTTCAGTTGTCAAGAAGTATTGATGGTGCGGGAGCGAATCACATGAACGGATGAAATCACGTGACAATGGTGACGTACAAGCATGGCGCCTCTTTAGCATCAATAATCAGGTCAATACTCGATTAGAAAAAAACTATGTGTTCGCGCGTGATATCAACTGTCAATATCAATTTTACTCAATATCAACCGTCAATACTGAAGAAAATTGTCATGTGTTCGGCCAGCTTTAGATAAAACTCGTCACAATACAAACATTCTATTTTGTATACTGTCCCCATTTCTCCTTTTTTTATCACTTTCATTAGTTTTTTTACATAAAAAATTCTTTAATTTATTATCATAATTAAATCCAATATTAATGTTAAAATCTCTGCAATTTTTTTTCAATATTAAACTATTTTGATTAAGGTAAGGAATGAAAAACCTTTTCTTTTCTTTATCTTCATTTAATTCTTTAATTTTGAAAGTATTATATTTTTGGATATTAGAATTAATGAATTTTTCATTGTATCCATTTTTCTTTAGAATTATTTTCATGTTCTTGATTTCATTCTTATAATCTTCTTCTGTGCTAGATGATCTGTCAATTTATCTTATATAATTATCAATTATGTTTCTTTTGATATTTATACCGTGACCTGATTTAAAATATGATCACTTTTAAATTTTTTTCTATAATGTTTTAGAGTTATTTTATTCTCCTTATTGATTAAACATAAATCTAGAAAATTTAATTCATTATCTATTTCTCTTTCCGTTTTAAATTTGATTTCTTTCTTTCTTTTGTTTATGTCATTAAAGAATATATACAGTTGCCTTACTGATCCAAACCATATAATAATTATGTCATCCGCATAACGAAAATATTGCATATTATATTTATATTCATTTAAAAATTTGCACTCAAAATAATTCATATATAAATTACACAATGTTCCTGATAAAGGAGAACCCATAGGAAATCCCTTAATTTGTTTGAACATTTTATTATTGTGTTTAAAGTATGAATTTTGTGTGATTAGTTCTACTAGTTCCATTAGTTCTTTATTGTCCATATTATATTTTAATACTATTTCTTTGTTTTTAAAAGCTAAATCTTCCATGATGACTAAAGTATCTTCCACAGGAATGTTTGTATACATGTTTTCTATATTGAGGGAAAACAAATGGAATTTCCTTTTGTTAACAAACATTTGTTCAATTTTAATAATTAAGTCTGAAGAGTTTTTTATGATGACCTCTTCTTTTGGTGGTTTGAAGTTTTTTATTATGTTATTAACAAATCTAGCCAGGTTATGTATTGGGGATCCATAAGCATTTATAATTGGTCTTATGGGGTTTCCTTCCTTGTGAGTCTTTATTCTTTAAAACATTAGGCAAAATAATGGGTGGCTAGAAAAAAGAAAACCATCCAACAAAGATGTCATAAGAATAATGGCATCAATGAAAACCTTACAACCAAACAAAAATCATTAGAAAACAAAATTAAATGGAAATGAGAAAAATAGGAAATTTGTGTGGAAAAATAATGATAACATCCTTATTAGAAAATCTGAATCCTCTCATATAATGAAAATTGAACATGAATTCGATTTGGAAAAAATAAAATACTTATAATGACAATCAGAAAAATAAAAGGAAATATAATAAAGCAAAATTCAAATTGAAAATAGCTCGAAATAACTAGCATGATGATATTGAAGAGCACATACTTTATGATTGTTGATAGCTATAAGGACTGGATGAAAAAACAAAAGAAAAAAATATTAGCAAACCTTATCTAACTATTGAATATCAGATCTATTAGACTGAATTGAGATATTTTGTTTTGTAAAATTTGTAACCACTTAGACTGTATTGATATTATAGCATTAACAGAAGTTAAAAATGAAATAGACTTTTATTATAGAAATAACTGGAGAACTGTATTGAGCAAAATAAAGAAGGTGGAGTAATATATTATTAATATATTACAATATATTAAAGACGATATTCAGTATAAAGTTAAAAATATAAATACAATAAATTTTGAATGTATCTGTGTAAAAATTAACAAGGAAAACTGGGAAAATAGTTATAATCTTGTTAATATTTATAGACCACCAAATTTAAATAAAGTCAACTTTATATACAAATTAGAAAATATTATATTTGAACCTCAGGATGATTGCAGAAATACTAAACTACTAGGCGACATTAATATTAAATTATTCAAAATAGACGAATGCAGAGCTAATAAATTATACATAGAAACATTATGTAATAGTGGATTTTCTTATATGATAATACAAGACATAACATAATCTCCCTGGGTCTAAAAGACTAAACTCTATATTATATATTTTTAATTATATAAAAAACATAATAACAACAAAAATCTTTGTTTACTACGCATTATTTGATTCCATTATAAATATTTTTTTCTTTATTACGAATTACTTGGTAAATATCTGGGCCAATACAAACATTATAGACTTTGATCATTTAAAAAACTTAATTTAAGTTTTTAAATATTTAAATTAATTTTTTCACAAAAAGTTTGGAATAATAATTTCTATAAAAGAAACTATAATCTAATAAAGTATGAAATTTATTCCCTAGACAAAAATTTATATATAACATAATAATGCAAAACTACTAAAATATATTACAAATAAAGACTAAAAGTAATCAAAATTATCATCTGAGTCAAAGTAATAAAATAAAACTATCATACCCTCCAATCTTTAACATCTACGGGCAAAGAAATATAAACTTCAATATAGAAAGAATCATAAATGATATGAATATAAATATCTTTTTAAAAAATCAAAAAACCTCTGTTGTCAAAAAAAAAAAAAAAAAAATTAAAAAAATGACTGATTTAAAATACTTCAAAAAGTATTTTAAGAAATATCTGTATGATTTTTTTTCATTATCTTTCTTTTTCTTTTTAAAAGAATATAAAATTCAAAATAAAAAAAAAAATAAAAAAAATTGTTGGATGTGTTTTTATATGGTACTATTATGTAAAACTAATGTACGAGGGATGATCAGAAACTAAGGTTACAAAGCCTGCAGTGAAACGTGTACATTTTATTTCATACAACCAATACAGCCGACTGATAGTACACACATTAGGTTATTTTTCGACATAGTCTCCATATCGGTTTAGGCACTTGTCGCTTCGTAGCATCAGTTTGAATATTCCCTCCTGGTAAAAATCCTGTCCTTGCGTGTACTATGCGTCTAAGTCAGCTAAGCAGTCCCTTTCAGGCGTTGGGACAGAGAACTTGAAAAAATAGGGGTGAAAGGTAAGTGCTGTAGGGAGAAAGGATTAAGCACAGTGGGGGTGGATTTTTCTGTGGATTAGAAGGGATCTAAATGACGATTTCAGCATTTCTCCAAAATACTAAAAAAAGGATCACATAAGACTTTTTAAATTCCAGAACAATATGTAATAATATCTTATTTATTTATTTATTTATTTATTTACTTGGTTAATTAATAAAAATATTTAAATAAGTAATCAAATTTACAAAGAAATGTTATATGAAATGTTCATACAACAGTTTTCATATAACATTAAATGTTGGGTGTTCCGCATTCTTCACCGTTCTCTTCCGCTTTTCTTTTCCTTTTGTTCATTTTAAAAATTGTTCTTTCAGGGACTCCAGTTGCAGCACTAGTCCTCGCAATAACTTTGTTAAAATCAATCAAAGGCTGTTTTGATTTTTTTTCCTCTTCAAAAAATTTTTTCACATTCATTACTATGTTTGTCGATTGAGAATTCCAAACCTCTCGCTTGGACATTTTTCAGGAGTGAAAAAAAAAGCACAAGTTATCTCCACAAAATGACGAACTGTACTGTTGCGTTGATTAATTTCCTAGAAATGAGTCATTTAGATCCCTTCTAATCTCAGTCCACAGAAAAATCCACCCCCACTGTGCTTAATCCTTTCTCCCTACAGCACTTACCTTTTACCCCTATTTTTTCAAGTTCTCTGTCCCAACGCCTGAAAGGGACTGCCTAGCTGACTTAGACGCATAGTACTGTCACGTTGTCGCGAAGTGTTTCACCTCCTCGTCTGAAGCGAATCGTCGGCCTCCTAGGTGCTCATTCAAGTGAGGAAACAGGTGAAAGTCGCTGGGAGCGAGGTCCGGGCTGTAGGGAGGGTGGTCGATGATGGTGGGCTCCTTCGTTTCACTGGTTATTATAAATATTCCCGTACATTAAACCCTCTTCCTTCCCAATCTTCTGTAATTTAAATTTTCGCATTACTTTATAATTATTTAATTTCTTTCATTTTATTTACTTCAGACACTTTTTATTTTGCATAGGAGCCTTTTTTGTAAACGCTCATAATTTTATATTTTTCCTTTTATTTCACCAGTAATCATCCTGTGAGAATATCTTGGAATTAGAGGTGAAAGTGTTTGAGGTTTCTTGTGAGTTTATTCCCAGAGATTGTTCTGTGTTCATCAAAATCTATCAATATTGGGCTGAATCAATTTTACCTTTTCTTTTTAAATCCAACAGTAATAAAGCATTAGGTCTTCCATAATTGCTTTCTTACTATTCACGTTATTACTACCTTCATCCGGTTTCTTTTATCAAACGTGTTCCTCTATTTCTTGCATTATTTGTTTTTTTCTAGAACTGCTTTGTTGTTCATCTTTGTTTTCTTTCCTTTCGTATGAGTCTGTTGTGGTTGATTCTCTTTTGACTCCACTGAAGGACAGTTTGGTCAGAGTAGGTTTATACTTTCACTGCTTTCTCTCTCTTTCCCTGTAGATATGTGGTACATTTTTTCTCCCATTTCTTTTCTAATCCTTTCTCTCGTCTTTGTACGAATCTTTTCCCTATTAAGAAACTTTCCTTTGTTAGTCTTATTTAACATCATCCCATCTTTATCTTTACTAGTTTTTCTGTTTTCTTATTTGTTGTCACCACGAACTGTCTCTAGACGGAAAACGTATCTTTCTGATGACATTCACCAGCTGCCAATATTTTGATTCACTGCTAAAATATTTTGCCTAAATTTACTAATCAATAAAAATGAAATAAAAGTAAAACAAAATTCATAAGAAATCACGTTTGCGACCACGAGGTAAGATTAAGTCCATAGTTAAGACAACCCTTCAGTGTTAGAAAACGAAGGAAACCTGTAGTCTCTTAATTTCAATTTTCAGCTTCTATTTATCTCAACTTTTTTTAGTAAATTTGTTTTATCTTTTTTTTCCAGCTCACTTTAAATCAAGAGAGAAATACGATAACAGGTAATTAATTTCATTGCTGTTCATATGAATATTTGACAGGGATTCTGTGATTGAACATTTAAAAAAACTACTTTAAAAGATACAGTCCTGGTCGAAAGAAGAAAATACACATTTCCAATTGAGTTTTATTCGTATTTGGATAAAAAAAAATGAATTCATTTGATTCATTTCATCTCAAAGGATTAGAAACTGTTTTTATAGTGATTTAATTAAAAATTCTGATTTCATTCAAATATGTTAAAACCAAAATAAATAATAATAATATAATAATATATTAACTATTTTTTTTTTTTTTTGTCAACTGTGAATTTTCTTGTATTTTTATTCTCTGTTTTTCAGTTTGGAACAAGAAAAAAAAAAAGCTAGAATTATAATTTTACCGTCGCTTCAAAAATTCTGGAATTTTTTTTTTTTTTCCTGATATGTATTTGTGGAATAAAATTAGATAAATTTAATCGAAAAAACAATGAACACGCACAAATTACGCAACAAGAAAGGATTCGCACCCTGAGCTTTTGTGCTTTGCGAGTTGCAGGCGAAGGAATTGTTGTATTTTTTAATTTTGTTAATTTTTGCTTTGGATTTCTTTTGGGGGAGGTCCCGCTCTTGGGAGCGAGAACCGGGATCTTAACCTCTCGCATCTTCTGAGCCTGTCATCAGTAGAGTTTGGCTGGCTGATGAGTCCGAAAAAGGACGAAACGGTCCGTCCCAATCTCTTCTCGGTGACAGCTCAGGGTGCGAATCCTTTTTGTGCGTGTTCAATGTTTTTCTCGATTAGTTCATTCCGCACGTTAAAGAACTAATTAGATAAATTTAATTACAAAGAAAATAAGATTTCAAATAAAAAATAAACAAATAAAGACTGAAGAGATTGAAATAGAGTTTAAAAGAAATCAACGTTTACAGATATCTTGAAGAATATCGTTACGCTTATTTTTTGCAAGATATTTAGTAATATACAAACACGAGTAGAATGTATTTAGATACAAGAATGGAGTAGATGATAAAGAAGTTTCCTTAAAGGGATTTTCACTTGTGATCAAAACTATTTTATTTTTTGTATTATTTTTTTGAATTCATCAATTACTAGCGAAGTACAAATGCAACAAATGCCTTAAAAGTAAAAGGATGGACATAGGAATTACCATTTTTTTATTGTAAATGATAAATAAGAAAAGTTCAGTGGCGTAGAATCACCTACGCAGTTAAAACATTGACATTTAAACATTTCAACAAAATTTCATAAAGGAGTTACTATTGTAGATGTTTATGAAGAAACTCTTTGTATCGATCGTAAACAGCTTTAATAGAAAGCTTTTAAAAATAAATCGCAAATATAGAAATTTATAGGAGTTAGTAGCAAAGTTTGAGATGTTCTCAGAGAGTGCAGATGTGGAGGAAAACAGCAAATCCCTGAGGTCAGACTTACATTAGAATCTCAGACGTTTAATTTCAGAGGGAAATGTGCCAAATAAGTGACTGTGGTTTTCTACGAACGCCCAAAACTAATAAATAATAATCCTAAGCAAATAAACAGAGAAATAAATAAATAAAGAAAATTATTTATTGAATAACGAACACTTTGTTATTTAGAAGTGATTCAAAAATCATCAAAACATTTTTTCAAGAAAATATTCTCCACAAGACTTTGAATTCCCTGCACGTGCAATGTAACAGAAAATAGCTGAGTTGACGTGAGAATAAACTGAAAGAATACGAGTTTGATTGCACTGCTATCGAGGGGTTCAATTATTAACGATGTTCTTCTTACAAAACAGAACAGAGGTTCTTCGAAAAGATTTGCTTTTCATCTTCACTTTATGTCAGACTGAATGAGTTCAAGAATATTTAAGATCAGGAAAAACCATCGATTCATTTCATTTCAGGAATATTTTAAAAAAATCACAGATACCAAAGAGAATCAAAACAAAAGAGCAAAAGATGAATTAGTTCTGACAAAACGAAGTCTCATCCGAAGAATTTGTCTCTGTAATGAAAGTATTCAAAAATAGATGAGTCTGTATTAATGGAAGAATCAATGACTGAGACTCCATTAACATACAAACATTTGAAATCATTCATCAAATTCTTTGGTTGACTAGAATTTCTTTACCGTCTATAATTCATAATCGTTTCCAATTAAGTATTATATGATTTGATCAAATTACATTATTTTTATTAGTTCTTTTTTATTAATTATTTATCATTTTCAATTATATTTAAGTAAATTTTTTGTTATTTCTCTTTTTAATTACTTTTTTATCTCTTCTTTTATTTAGCCATTCGAACTTCTATTTCCGATGCCTTACGAACCAAATATTCGTTACCGTGGCAACTGCCAGCGCTGCCGTGGGTTAAGCAGCAGCCAGTGGTTTTGGACGATTTCTTCATTAACCTGCAGGTGATTCATATTGATCCTACGGACGAAATCTCTTCCCACGAGAGCTATGAACCAACTGACTTCCGCAGCATCCTGCGCGTCGAAGGCAAAACATTTCAGCGAGTGGTCATTGGAGGTGGACCTGGTTTCGGAAAGACTGTCCTTGCTCATAAGCTAGCCTACGATTGGGCGAAAGGAGAACAGTATTTGTCTGCCTTTGAGTTGGTCGTTGTGCTTCCACTGCGCTTGGTATCGCTCTATGGCTCCATCGAGAACCTATTGGCTGCGGAAGTAAGAGTTCATCAATTAAACAATGTTCGAGTTATGAGTGCCGTTAATCTCAATCCTGAGAAGGTTCTTTTAATTTTGGATGGTTTCAGTGAATTAAACAACAACCAGCGCCATTCTATGTTTGAGGAATTTATGAAGAAAATTTCGCCCCAAATGAGTATCATTGTGACGTCACGACTTCACGATGTTCGTTTATTACAAAGACACTTTATGAAGACTGTTCATATCATTGGCTTCACTATCGAGCAAAGAAAAACGTTTCTCAAGAAATTCTACTCTGACGAAGAAGAAGAGCTGATGAATGTGGTGTGGGAATACATTGAAGAAGGACCTCAAAGAGAACTGTTTGTTCGTCCTCTCTTGTTGTATATTTTTTGTTTAATTGCCAAATACCACATCATCCAATTTCCTATGGATAAAACAGAAATTTATACCCACTTCATTGATTTCATTGTCCAACAGAATGTGCCTGGAAATTACAATGAAGTGGATCTCTTCGGAAGACGGGGAGAAATCTATCCAGAAGACGCAGAACAGTTTCTCACAACACTTGGTATTTTGTCATCTTATGCTTGTAATGACGGTAGCATAGTTTTTGAGGAAATGGGAATCCCTGAAAACACGAGGCGAGATTTAGATCAGAACCCGGGATTTCTTGTCAAGAGACAAGCCAATGTGAATGGAAAACTGGTCTATTATTATGAGCCAGTTTTACTTTTCGTTTTCGAGATACTTTACTGCATGTTCTGTTGGAGAGGAAATTTGGAGGAATTAAATATTAAGATTTACCAGCAGTTATCTTGCGATCTCAAGATCTGGAATTACAAACAGCCTGATCTTCCCCTCATTCTTCTTGACTTAGTTTATGGCAAAAACGACGCTGTCAGGGACTGTCTCCTTCATTCCCTCGCAGAATTTCGACTTCAATCTTTCCTCGAAGGATACAATGAGTACATGGAACTGGGGAGGGATGCCTCCATTTGGATACGATTTCTGCCAACCAATTGGCCTTTGAAGATTCTCGTGAGTGATTCCAATGTTCAAATCTCTGATTGTAGAATTGATTCGAAGACGAGAACGATTTTGCAACAAGCCGTGGAACGAGGCCACATCGAAGGTTTCCACATTGACATTCAGTTTGTTTCAGATGAGGAAATCATCAAAGAATTAGAAGATGAGTCCGATTTAATCCCCACTGGTTTTCTTTCGCCTAAATTAGAAATTAAAGCCGAAGATTGTACCGTGAATATGGATGTAATTCTTTATGTTGTAGAACACTTGAAACCAACCAAGGTCTGTATTCATGGAACGCAAAATAGCAAATCCTTTCCTAGTACTTTTCTGAGAAAGTTTCTCGAGTTAGAATTATATCTCGAAGAAATGGATTTTGAGGGTTTGGAATTGTCACAAGCAGACGTTGAGTTTATGAACGAAATTATCAAAAAAACTGATATTCGGAAACTGCTTTTGGAAAACCTTTATCCACTGGAAGATGATTCCCTGAATCAGAACAAAACGTTTTTCGTTGGTAGCGATGACAATTTAAGTGTTGGGGAATCAGTTTTGATGCCACTTTTGCAAAACCTGCATCAGCTACCTCTGCAAGTGCTTGTTTTAAAGCATAATAACCTCAACGAAATCGATGTAGCAACGCTTTGCACTCATTCCTCTGAATCACCCACTCTGTGTGAATTGGAACTGGTGGAAAGCAGTGACTGTGTTTGCTTTGTTCCATTGGAGGAAGTCAAGCGATGGGCAACGAAAGGAAAGAAATGGAAACGCCTCCACTTTGAAAACATTCTCTTTGAATCGTCTGGACCCATAGACGACGGCCATATCTTTGAATGCATAGATTTAACTTTTCTTGGTAGATGTTCTTACCAGAAGCAGACAGCCAACCTTCTTAAGTTCTGCCATGCAGAAACAGTTCAGTGCCAGGGGGATTTTCTCCGCAGAGTCGCCATTGAATTACCGGAAAACTGGTTTGGCTTTGATGCTATCACCGACCTGTGCATTCGCGACACTCACTTTGATCACTATGCACCCCTGGTAGCCAAAATGCAGCACTTGGCCAGTCTCAAGTGGATCTGCACTGACGAAAGACTAGAAAGCAATGCTGATCTGTGGGCTGAGGTCTTTCAAATGAAAGGCATTCGTCATTTTGAAGTAGAGGTTGGGTCTTTTAACACTTTCTTAAATGTGCTCAGGTATTTGGCCAAAGTGGCGAGTAATGCCATCCGCCCAATTCCTATTCATGCCATAAATCCTGTGAGTTTTGGGAGTCTTCCTAATTCTGCCACATCTACTTCTTCCATCGGACAAATGAATACCTTGGTGCGTCTAGGAGCTGTCAAAATTGCTCTGAATGCAGAGAACAATCTCAACTTCTCAGCTGAAGTTTGTACTTTGAAGATCATGTACTATATTCTTGAAAGAAACACCATTGAAGAGGCTTTCATTAAGCTGTTGAACTACCGCATTGACGATACTGTTACAAGAATAAAAATGAACAGAATGGAAGAGGACAGAAGAAAGCTACTCATCAGCCAATGGGAAACAGAGACTAACTACGCGTGGGTGTTTTCTGTTCCCCATTTTGGACTTTAAATCGCAGAATTGAAAATTTCAGTTCTGTCATGAAACGGTGCACTTTTGAAACAAAAGCTAAACACTATCATATTTAAAAAAAAATAGATCTTATGGAAAACATTTTATTAACATAAAGAACTGTAATTGCAAGATTAAATCTTTCAACTTCTATTTAATATTCGAAAAGTTTCTATAAAGAACAAAGAATTAAGCATAATATGGGGACTAAAAAAATACAGTAAAACAATGGCATCTCCATTAATTAAATGCAATAGAACAAAGACCTTCAGTGAAATAACTCGCAGTTCCATCCTCTTGTAATCCTTCCATAATGAAATCTTCAATCAAATATCCTTCAATAATCTGAAATCCAAAAAGGAAAAATACAAACCATAGTTGTATCCACTTCGTTTTGTCTCATCTAGAGCCTAAAGATCCCAAATAAATCGAAGTGGGTTCCTCTTTTATTAGTAGTGGCTGCAACCATTTCAAGAAGGTAGTTCGTTTCATCTAAATCGAACAGTGCTAAATCGAACATAATTTAAAACATTATTCCTTATGGTCGGATGAAACAAATACTGGAATTAACTTACTTAGTACTAATCTCTTCAATGCAAACACATCCTTTCGAAAATCTTGTGGATCTTTGTGAAGTAAAGAAACAATCCCTCACTGTTCAATTCTTTCTGCTGTGATTTATTCATACGCAATGTATTACACAGGGTGGTCCTGAAAGGCCCGATGCTAAGCAGCAAAATAAATTGGTATGGAAATGCTTTATTCACATGTTGCAGAATGAATAACACATACATAGGTTATGATCAGCCACTATTAGATGAGCTGATAAAGAAGGGCCAAAACCTTGGTCTACACACTCCCTGACCAAAATTCTCTAGACTTTTTTCTTTAGGGCTATCTGAAAACGCTGGTGCACGCTACATCGGTTCCCGATGGTGTGACTGCATTGTGGATGGATGTACAACGATTCAGGATACCCCAGGCATGTTTGAGCGTGTGGGACAATCCTAACGAGCGCAGTGAGACCACTTCATCTAATTGTGGCTACACCTTTGCCTGTTACTCACTCTGTACCATTTGAGTCCATGTTCATAGGGGCTTTTTCGTTACTTTGCATCGAACCTTCAAGTTTGGTCAATCATTTCAGGACCACCCTGTAAAGACAGGGGCCGTTCATGTATTACGCAAGCATATTTTTAGTCATTTCAAATCCCTCCCCCCCTCGTAAGCAAAAAATAAGCAGATGTCAATCCCCCCCTCACCTTGTGCTTAGGTAAGATTTGCCAAATCATTAATAGTAAATATCACTGAACAATAAGTTAAAACAGTCAAAATTACATCAAAGTTTTAAAATTTTTATTAATTCTTAGTTTAATAATATTAAATTATCTTACAAATTTAAATAATATATTAGAAATACATGGTATTCACTCTTGAACTACAATGTAACAAGTTAAATATAAAAGTACACATGAAATACTGAGGAGAAATTCTTCAGTAAGCCTAGTTCTGATCCCCTTCTTAAAAAAATAAGCAAAGCTTTACCCCCCCCCCCTCTTGAATGCTTACGTCATCAGCCCCTTCATTCCCTTTCACAACAGTTGTATCTTGTGGTAAATCATCTTCTTTATTTATTTTTTTTCCATTCATTATTTAAATGATAGTTATTTCCTAGTAGTTGCCTCTACAGTCAATGGACAGGAGAAGACGAAAGAATCTTCTGGATTCAAGCCTCTGTGATTTATCACAGCTGTTCCAAATAAAGACTTAAAACATCATCTTCTGATGTAATTCTTATTCAGAAAGCAAACTATTTCCAACAGATATGACTGAAATAAATAGAACCCAACAGAAAATTGTCAGTAGCAACGTACTAGTAAAAGTGACATCAAACGAAATGAATATCATTGAACGCATTCAGTTTATGAAAGACACAAAACAGAATTCAAATAATAATAAGCTATTTTGATAACTCAAATTACTATAGAATGTAAATCTAAACATTGGAGTAACATATTTATATTTTAAAAATGTTCTATCAAAACGAAAATAGCGAGAAATATAATCCAAAGCTGTTTTGAATTGCAAATAATTCCCAATTATTCCGGAAAACGTTTCAGTCCATTTTAAATGTTTCTCTAGTATCAAGAGATTAAGACAACAAATTCTTTTAATAAACTGTCACTGTCTGTTTTTCATAAGATAACTTAATCTTAAATAATAATATCATCAAATCCTTTAGCCAAAATTCAATCCAAAATTAGAAGTTTCTTTTCTTAATCCATGAAATACTTTAAATTTTAAAATATTTATGAGCTAAACAAATTCTCAAGAGATCACAAAACTAACACATTTTTTTTTTCTTTTTTTGAATTTAAATTTTGAAAAAAAAATCTTTCGAGGAACAAAATATTTTAATTAATTCCCCACAAATAAGCAGCAGCTTATCTCGTTTGTGTAATTGAGATCGTGCATCAAGTCAGCTTCTTCTCTGTCGAGTTTTTAAATCACATCATTTATTTCAAATTTATTTCTTTAGAAAAACTCTGGCCTAAAATTATCTTTTTTAGAATAGGATTTTCCCTTGACTGGTTGATAATAAACAAATAAAGAAATGGATGAGATTCAACAATGGATAATCACAAGCATCTGAAAAGAATTGGAACAAGAGGCGTCAGATTGTGTTTTTATTATTCTTAAATTTTGTAAATGAAATCCAAGCGAAAGCTCTCAATTAGTATTTTAAGATATAAATTAAGAGCAGTTGGAAAAATAAAAGATTAATAATAAAACAAAGAAAGCATTTTCAATAGAAATGTTTTATTCTTCTTTGCTGTTCTTTTGTAAATATTACCGTATTTAAAATATTTATTTATAAGAGCTGTAAATAAATGTAAATATTGATTTGCAAATGACAATAAAATGTTATTGAACATAGTTTCATGATATTTCTCTCTTAGTCAGGAACACAGAGACAAACATTAAATAAATGTTTTTCCATCGAATTTTATTTTTCATGTGATCTCTTTCTAATTTTCCGTGAATTTGAACAAACGAACATCGCACCAATAAAACAAAAAATACTTTCTTCAATAACTACATCAAAGCAACACTTTTCCATTCTTAAAAAAAAAAAATCCTAATCCCTTAGACCAAAGGAATCCAATCATCTTCAGAGTTAAGATAATGTTCTTATTATGGATTAATAAAAAGAGCGAGGGTGGAATGAAGCTCTGAAATAATTTCACACTGGTTTGAGAAAAGGAAGTACAGTCCCTTTTCTATATGTGGGTGTGAAGATTTAACAATAACAGTAATCATACCATGTTCTTAAAGAATCGCCTGTTAGAGCAAAGAGAGACACTGAGAAAGAAAGAACAAAACTTCACAATATCATTTGGCAGTAAGAAAACAGAATGTCTTACTCTTTGCTCTGATTAATATCAGTGAAGAAAAAGCCGAAGACAAACAATGGGAAACAAACCTCACAGGTGAATTCAAAGGTGTTAGTGGAAGAAGCTAAACCACAACCAAGTACCAGTACTGCAGTAGGACTAACTGAAGCCGTATGGTTAACCCCAGTAGGTGGAGTGATTACCATCCCAGTTACCCTTAATGAAGTCTCCTTAGAAGCCATCGTGGATACTGGAGCAGGTGTTTCGATAACCAATACTACCACAGCCCGTAAGTTGGGATTACGAGAAGAGCAAATGGCGCCTATGGCATTGTCCCATATTGGAGGACAAACTCAAGAATAATGGCAAGGTGACAATGAATTTGATGATTCAACAACAACGTTCTAAGTTGGAAGCTGTAAGTGTAGAAGCAGTATCATTTTCGCTATTATTGGGTTGTGACTGGTGTCTAAAGAATAAAGTAAACATTGACTTCCAAACAAAGGTAGTGGAAATAGGAGAAAAACGAGGTGCAATAAAAATACCGTTTTGTCTCAAATCCAAGATGATAAATCCAGCATTATTCAATTATGTACAGTCTACCCCGGGAGTGCAAGTGGAAAACACTTTAACCGAAAAAGAGAGAAAAGACTGGCATAGTCTATTGGGGAAGTATCAGAATACGTTTGCAAAGCCACACGACAAATATGGACGGGCTAAAATAGATAACCACAGTATTGACATCGGTGATGCAAGACCGATTCATCAAGCACCATATAGAAAATCTTTTAAGGAAAAAGATGAAAAGAAGGCATTGATAGAACAGAGATTACAAGAAAAAGTAGAATTAAAATGTTGTCCTAGGCCTACAACACTTAGGGAAGTAAGAAGTTTTGGATTGCTGTCTTATAGTGGAAAAGGCATGAAGGACTTTGCAAGAAAAGCGCAACCTCCTCGTGAATTGACAAAATGTAGCGATCCCTTTACGTGGACTCCAGAACGGGAAACGGTGTTTCAAGAAGCTCAAGTCCAGGATAGGCATTTGGCTCATTTGAAGCAGATTTTGACAAAATCCTCTCAGCAACGAAGGGCAAGAGAGAGAAAATTGGTGCATGGCTATATCCTTGATGATGAAGTTTTATATAAACTGAAGAGGAGTAACCAACAACAAATAAAACTCGTAGTAGTACCTCAACAGTTAAGAAAAGCAATCCTGCAGATGTACCATGATGACGCCATCGCGGGACATATGGGTATAGAGAAAACACATCAAAGAATAACTGCAAGATACTATTGGCCCAGAATGACCAAAATGATAAGAGATTATGTGTCTGCATGTAAGAAGTATCAGAGTAGGCAAATTCCTGTTTCAAGTCCAGTGACGCCTTTCCAACCACCAGTGAGAAGACAATATCAGTTACGGAATGATAAAAAAATTACGCCCATATCAGATTACCATATAGAACAAAAAGTAATGGTAAAAATGTCTAGACAAAGCGTAGGCTTAGCCGAAAAATTACTTCCTAAATACATAGGACCCGCTATTGTCAAGCAGAAAGTAGGTGTCAATACATATGTAGTTCAATTTAGCGACAGAAGAAGAAGAGAAGAAATTGTGAATGTAGAACGACTTTCTCACTTCCGAGAAGAAGAGGAGTAGTGTATGTGTGTAGGACTACACACTCTAGGGAGGGAGGAAATGTTATATGACGGTTGGAACAGCGGCGTCTCCCCCCCCAGGAATACAGTGAACTAAGCCGGCAATGCCTCCCTTCTCTCCCCTTGGTTTGCGGAATGGATGTGTTGTCGGCCTTATAAGCAGCTCCAGAAGCTAGAGCCTGCAGTTCGTCTCTGGGCAGGAGCCCAAAGAGGAGGCAGCAGCACTTAGTTAGCGGCAGGAGCCACCCAGCAGGCCTCCAGCCGAGGAAGAGTAGAGTCAGTTCGTGGCCGAGAGCCACAGAGTGCGGCAGTCAGCCGAAGAAGCGAGAAGTCAGCCAGAGAAGATAGCCCCGAGGCAGGAGAAGAGAGAAGAGAGCAGAGTCAGTCATCGCAGCATGAAGTTGCCGAGGCCACCCAGTGAAGCAGAGAGTTCGTTCGTGGCAATGGGCCCCCAGTGAAGCAGAGAGTTCATTCGTGGCATTGGGCCCCCAGTGAAGCAGAGTTCATCCGTGGCATTGGGCCCCCAGTGAAGCAGAGTTCATCCGTGGCATTGGGCCCCCAGTGAAGCAGAGCTCATCCATGGCATTGGGCCCCCAGTGAAGCAGAGTTCATCCGTGGCATTGGGCCACCCA
Organism: Thereuonema tuberculata; assembly: GCA_023159025.1. Classification (NCBI taxonomy): domain Eukaryota; kingdom Metazoa; phylum Arthropoda; class Chilopoda; order Scutigeromorpha; family Scutigeridae; genus Thereuonema; species Thereuonema tuberculata. The sequence goes on from JAFIDM010001028.1 coordinate 3,584,018, forward strand.
GTAATCTTCAGCCAGGAGAAGAAAGCAGCAGGAAAGCGGAACGAACGATGAGAAGCAGCCACAGCAGAGCGTCTCCATGCCGGAGACGAGAGAAATTAGCCTGCCAGCAGATATAAGGGAAGCCGCCGCTAGCAGATTGAATGGAATCAGATATCGAATTTTTTGGGAACAGGAACTACCAATACTATTTGAGGATGTTGCCTTGGACGTTTGACAAAGTATGTGGTATCAGCATGACGGTTGCCCAGCGCATCACTCACGTCATGCACGGGAAGTATTAGACCGTGATTACAATGGTGGATTGGCAGAGGTGCCTCTATTAATTGGCCTGCTAGATCGCCTGATTTGACATCGCCGGATTTCTTTCTGTGGGGTTATCTAAAAGATAAGATTTATCAACAAGTGCCAACAGACCGTGAAAACATGGTAGAATGCAAAAGAAACGCCTGTGGGATATGCTTCTGTCCTATGTACAGTCGGTTGGTTGGTTGGTGTCCTATGTACAGTCATTTGAAGACAGAATCAATAAGTGTATTGAAGTTGAAGGTCGTATTTTTGAACACTTACTGTAATTAGACAAAACACTCCGATATGTGAGACAAGAAAAAGAAGAGACACAACAGAATACATTACAAGTTATGAAAGAATTGTCTCTCCCACTCTCGCAGCGTGGGGATGGGGGTTAATTCACGTGTCATTGGATAGCATTTTGATAAATATCCCATAAGTCTACATTATTATTTCTCTGATTTCATATGATTTTTTATTTCTTGAAATATCCCCAATTTTCAACGATGTTTTACCCATTTTGATTTTTGTCGATTACAGCGCCATCTGCGAGCAACCCCGACGTACAGTAGATCAAATCAATGTGAAATTTTCTGGAGAATCCGAATTTGCAATTAAAAATGGGGGTTCCTATTTACGTTTTTCTTCCCAACCCCTCACCTCATAGGGGGCGGGGGGGTGGTATCATTGGATGTCCCCCTCCGAGACGAACAAATTTTAATTATAAAGTTTTTTGATCCGATTTGTAGTTTTCGGGATATTTCAATGTCTTCAGATAAAATGAACACCCTATATATGTGAAACTGGAATAGCTGGAGGGAGATGCACATAACAGATTAAGTTAACTGTAACTGGATCTAATAATTTTTGTTGGATGGATAGACAACCTTTTCCTCCTTTATCAACATGCTGTATGCTGAACATAGAATAATGAAGAGGTTATGCTATCTGTCCCTATAAAAAAAAAGCTTCCTGCAGTCACATTCAGTAAATAGGCATGTCTATTAATAATGATTTACATCTATTGCAATTTTACTGGATGGATAAAACTCTAACACACATATAATAGATATAAGCCATTATTAATTAAAAAACAAAGCAGTTAAATGTTAGCTTTGAGTTTGATGGTGATGGCCCAAAGCTAGGAGAAAATTAGCAATTTCTTCCATGTCAACTTCCTGAGATGGCATTAATGGGAACCTAGAGGATATGAATGGGATCATGACAGCATCAAGTATTTTGATGAAGGCACTGAAGATCTCCTCTGTGAAAAGTTCTGCCCAATAGTACTACCCCTTGTACTTGAAGAACCTGGCAGAGCTAGAATACTAGATGGAAAGCTACTTACCTGAAAAAATCAGACTATGACGTGAGGTAGGAGAGCAGAGATGTCGGAACATCTTCTTGAATGGGGGGGGGGGGAAAAAAATATGCAAAAATAAATTAATAATTATTAGTAATTAATAAATGAATTTTAACTTTAATTGAATGTTAATTTATTAATAATATAATTATCAAATATTATATTAATTATAATATTGCATTAAACAATAATTAGGGGACCTCTGAACGCAGAAGCGGAAACATCAAATTTATATTTTAAATAGTTTTATCTAAGTTTAATAAGCGGACGAAAGTTAACTTCTGCTTTCTCATTTGTTTATTTTTCTCCCTCTTCTGATTTTCCTATAGCCTTTATTTTAAAATAATCATCACTTTTATTTGTTTTTTTTTGTTTTCAATAACAACATGAATAATACAGGGAGACCCAAATTGAAGTATACACTCTTTGAAATGTTATAACTCAGCAACGAAATGAGACAGAAATTTAAGATGTGTTGTATTTTATTCCGTAAACTTCCTTAAGCCCGTACATGTTCAAAATGTCCACTTTCTGCCACAGTTCATTCCCAACACCGATGTCGAACAAAGCAACATACTGACTGGATTGTAGCCAATGGAATGTCATTAATGGAATGTTCAATCTGATCTCTTAATTCCGTCAGTTTGTGGGTTTGTGGCGTTGACAGTGTTCTTTAAAGTTCCCCAAAGGTAGAAGTCGGGAGGATTAAATCAGGAGATCGAGGGGGAACTCCGTCGCACTTCCTCTTTGTCCTATCCATCTGTGATTGAATGTGTGATTGAGGAAAGTTCTCACATCGATATGAAAGTGAGGTGGAGCCCTGTCTTGTTGGAAGTAAACCTCATTTCCATTCTCGAAGAGATTATTAAGACGTGGAATCATGACTTCCAACATCTTCAGGTAAGTCTGACCCGTAACAGTATGTTCGAAAATGTATGGCCCAAGTAATCCTCTGGAGGACAGACCACACCATACCGTTATTTCTGGAAGATTGATGGCCTTTTCTTCAATGATGCTTGGGTTTTCGTTAGCCCAGTACACACAATTATGACAATTAATTGAGCCATTAAGTTAGAATTTTGCTTCATCTGACCAAACAATTAAATCAGGAAAATCCTCCCTTTCGTCACACTTGTGCAGGAACCACTAACAAAATTGCAGTTGCCTATCTGGGTTGTCCTCATTTAGTGCGTGGGCAAGTCGAGGAATGTAAGGCTTCTATTTTTGTCGTCGCAAAATTCGATGAACACTGGATTTGGCGATACCAATTTCACAAGAGCATTGCCTCACTGACTTCTTTGGGGATCGTGCAAAAACCTCCATGAAGGCATCAACACTCTCATTATCAGTGGAACTTCTCTTTCCCCGCACCGACCTTTCAACACATCTTTCACCGTTCCTTCAACTTCAAACTTTTCTCAAAGTTTTGTTATTGTTACCCTTGTTGGTGGTGGTGAACCAAATTCAACCCTCCTACGTCATTGCACCTCAACAACATTCTCCACTTTCCAATAACACTTCAGTATCCACTTCCGTTCATCAAATGAAAGTCTCACCGCCATACTGGTTTCTAAACAGATGAACAATAATGAGCATGTTGCTATGCTTTTCCAGCACCGTCTAGTAATACACAACACACCTTATATTTCTATCTCATTTTGTTGCTGAATTATAACGTTTCAAAGAGTGTATACCTCAATTTGGGACACCCTGTATTACACTTCTCTATATATAAAATATTTATATATAATAATATGAAGAAAAAGAAATTAAACAAAATATAAATATATGTGTAAATTAGCTTTCGAATATCCTCAGGGTAAGATTGCAAAATCAATTGGTCAGAAATAAAAAACAAAAAACATAAAAACTTCACAATACAGGGATCTAGAGCTGCAATTAAATGAAGTTGGTGTTTTTAAGCAAAATCGATTTGAGAAAATTCGATTCTATACACATTCAGTTTTTTATATTGCTGAAGCGAAACTCTCATTTATTTAAATCGTCTGTTATAACTGTTAGTTTAATGGGGAGGGCGGAAGATAGTTTTTGCCCCCATTCAGAAAAGTGGAGGGGCAACTCGCCTCCTCTGCCCCCCCCCCCCCCCCCCCCCCCCCCCCCCAGCTCCGACGTCCCTGTATGAGAGACAAGTGTGACACCATCTTTGGAGAAAAACTAAAAACATGGGTCTGTAATGTTTTCTAACAAGAGATTGAAGACATCTGTGTTGATTTTAAGACTGATGGTAAGATCATTCAAGATTGAACTGATGTCATATTTCAAGTCTTGAAACAGCAAAAAGAATAATTCATTTTAATACTATGAATATCATTTTCTTTTTTCAATAAGGTCAAAAGTGGGAATAGGCAAATTTGTTGTGAAGAATAAAGAGAAATTGAAAATAAAACTCATTTACTAGAGAACAGGATAAAAAGGAATAAAAAAGATGGTATTTAATCGACAGTTTTGGAATACTGAGAGTATTCCATCATCAAGGACGGCCCAAACATATAGGACATTAGAAAACATTTAAGACGACATAAGGTGAAAATGCAAAGTGGAAGTGAAGGATTAGGAAGGTTTAGCAATAGTGATGGGCGTTTTGCCCGCCGGTGATAGGGTTGCATGCTTTAAGCTGGATTATGCAGAAAGATTCAGCTAGGAGTCGGTGGGACAGTTTATTGTGGTGGGATAGGGGTTTGGCAGCAAAGAAATTAGAGGTGTGTCCTGTCTTGTTATAGTGAGTTACTGTATATGATCGTGTGGGGTCTATGTTAGTGATGTCTTGTTTATGCTCTTTAATACGTATGGAGAGAGGTCGGGATGTTTGTTCTACGTAGCCAGAGGGGCACTGGTTACATGGGATGCAATATACAGTATTGGAAGTGTTATTTTATTGCTTGGTTTGTGTGATGTTATGTTGGGTGATTTGAAGGCTGGGACATATTGGTATGGGTTGGAGGAATTTTTTAATGAGGCTTTCAAGGAGTGGATAGCAGGGAAAGGGGATGTATTTGACAGGGGATTTTGGAGTTGTGTTTTGAACTGCTTATTTAGTTTGTGCTTTAGGCAGTGGCGGCTCGCGTATAGGCACTGTGGAACTGCAGAACCCCCTATTTCCACTTGATATTATCGATAACATTCAATATAATGAGTTCTTTTATTCTTTAATTCTTACTTTATACTTGTACAATACATAATCCTTAAGCTTAATGTCAGTAGCCATCCCCCAGTTTATGAAAAAGCTACAAAAATCTTTGTATGGAACTGTGAAGGCGTCGTGTTTGACTGTTGTGTGCATGTGCACATAGGAAGCTGAACGCGAGGCTGCGAGGGAAAGAGCACTATCGTTCCCGCAGTGCCGGAAGATATTTTTTTTTTTTACTCCGCATGTGTTCTGCTTAAAAACCGTGTTTTAAATTAAAGCAAGAAGAATGGATTTCATTTTTAAATGAATAGATCAAACTGGAACTCTAACAATTTAGGTTAAAGTAAATAAAAAAATGTTTCATTTTGTTCTTTTAGGATTTTATGAAGTTTCTGAATAAATTTTCTTATTCACGTTTGTTTCCTTTTACACAATTTTAAAACAAAGGCTAAAAATTTTCTGGAGCAGCACCCATACTAATTTTAGCACCGAGCCGCCACTGGCTTTAGGATATTGAGGCAGTTGTGAAAAAGGTGGAAGGGGTAATTATGGAGGTTAAGTATGCTGTAAATGATCTTGAGGGAGACTACAAGTAGAGACTAAAATAGCATGCTGGAATTGTCAACAAACAAGCAACAAGATCCTCCTTTCCTAGGACATGAGTCACGTGTGAAGATATTATTATAGAATAATTAATAAATTATAAATTAATATGATTTGCTTCAAACGTAAATGAAATAAATTAAGGAATAAAATTTTCCAATCATGAATATTTTAAATGACGTCAGTGGAAATTCCCCATAAAAAGCTGCATCAGCATTGAATCAGTCTCGATTCCACTCCACCCACTATCGAAAGCCAACAGAAGCTAAGGTGCTCCCAATCAGTTCGATGCAGAATGTAGAAGGGAGACAGACACTCAGCATACGTGAGACGCAATTGACGATGACAATGAAGAGGCAATGCAACCGTCCGTTCTCGAGATATGAAGACATCGGTAGATTAAAGGAAGATAAGAATACAATTATTAATTCCTATAGATTTGAAAAGTAGAAGATAAGCATAATAGTTTTGGAGCAATATAATTAATTATCAGGTATTATTATTATTATTATTATTTCAGAAGACATAGAATTGAATCCATCGATTCAAGTGAGAAATCAAAAGCCTGTGATTGGTTGAGACTGCAACTTCAGTGTGAAGCGGAAAATTTGAACCAGAGTCATTCACTCAGAAGATACAACGAAGTCAGCGAGCAGTATATCAGAATCAAAGCATTCTCAAGATATTCGACGAAGACGGCGAGCGTAATTGTGAACTGCATTAAAGAAAATATAAATAGAAGTCAGCAAGTCAACATTATAAGAAGAATACATGACACAAGAACTGTGAGTAGTGAACTTTATCTAAAGAATTAAGATATTACAAATTTTGGATTAATAACCAAATAGTTATTGATCTAGTGTGAAGTGTTAGTTTAACTTAATTCAACGAAGTAAGAAGTTTATTTGAAGTCATTAATCAAGAAGATTTAATTTAGTAATTATTTTATTTATGAAAGAGAAGTCATCTTTCAGTGTTTAGTGTTCAGTGATAAATAACAATAAACTTGTTGTGCTAAATTAAAATTAATGTGCAAGACTATTTACAGTGCCCAAAGATTTGTGAACTGCATGTATCAAGAACTGTGAAAGTAAAACTACATAAAGCTGCAGAAGTGTATTAGAAGAAGACCGAAGACTACAACGTTAAAAAGAACGCTTATTGTTTCCATTGTTAAGAAGAACTTTCCATTTAAAGTAATTAACTGTACTTACAATTACTTATGTATTTAAGCTTAACCCACACTTATATATAAGAGATAATAATAATAAAAAAATTAGGCCAATAGCCGTTTCTTTTCAAAGTGCATGGGAAACACATAGGTTCAAGATCTATGGAGGCCAATCTATAGAAAAGAAATCCTGCAAAAGTGATCTCTTCACTGTATAGGGAGGGTTGTTCTGGATCTCTGGAAATGATGCAGAAACAAATGGGTGGAAGCAGAGATGTGACTGGAGGCTTTGTCATACCTTGTTGAATTATATGTTCTTCTTCATTTCTTCTTCATAATACTTAATACAAAAACATCAAAATTAATTTCAAATACTCTTTCTTTATTAATATTGACAATATTTCACGGAATTTAATCATTCCGCTTTCTCAAGTCTTCTTATTTTGAATAAAATCATCAACAATAAGTATGTTTATTGAACATGATATAAACATACTTATTGTTGATGATTTTATTCATACCTTGTTGTCTTTACCGTAAAAATAGGGAATCTCATTTCAATAAGGGTGCAGAACATTAATTTGATAGTAGTGGTAGTTGACCTTTGCATTTTGTGCAACACGACAAATGTTTAACTTACACTATATCCTGCAATGATCGTGAATCCCTTCAAAAAAGTTTCTATGCATTCTGTATAACATTTTTGAACATTTTTGTCACCTCTTTAAAGTTAGTAAATTGATTGGGGTTTGCTGCAGTCATTAAGGTACATGTATGCTTTATTTAATGTAACTATGAATTTCCATTTTTTTCCTAATAGGTGGTGTTCATACGGTTTTCTACTGTTTGTTCAGAGCTCTAAAATGTGTCATTGCAGCAGCTTAGGAACTTGGCTCTTTACAACGTTTTTTGTAAAATTCAACTCCTAGTTGATTATAGCATCACAGGTCAGTTACTGCTTATGCAAATAGTCTCAGAGATCCAGAGCACCACACGCTCACATCTAGCGGAACATTAATATCAGTTCCAATTGTCACTCAGGTACTTTGATCCAAGTAAACAACTACTCAATAAAATTTTAAAAATGACTTAAAAAAGAAAAATATATTTAGATAAGTTTAATTAATTTACAAAAACAAAAAAATATTTTATACAAAGACCACAAACAAAAAGTTTAATTACAAACAGAAAATAAAATAAAAATCACAACATTTAAAATACTCATATTAAATACAAGTTTGTTTGATTTTAAACATCATTAATGCATAGAAACTTTTAATATACAAATATAATCTCTCTTTAAAAAGAAGGAATTAATCTTGCATAATTAATAAAAAAAGTCAACAACATCTCATATAAATATAGTCAGGAATATTTTCATATATCAGCAAATACTTCTTTATCAAACATAAAAAGCTTTCAAAAAACACCAAATTAACTATTAAAACAATGTAGTTCAGATTTCACTAAATTAATGTTGTTTTGTTTTATTAAATAATTAGTATTAAAATCATCCAAAACTGCCATTGAGAAAAGTAATCATAGGAAGCAAAAGTTCTTCTTCTAGTTTTATGGAATTTAAAGCTGTTTTGTGGAATGTCAGAGAATTAGAACAGAAAATAGAAGGATAAGAATAGGGTATTTATTCTGATTGGAAGTTAGTATAGATATTCATAACGAATCAAACGCAAGGGCATGACTAGAAGTCTAAAAAGAGACTGTAACGTCTTTCTACTACATTACCTTCATGACTTATTTATAATTAGTTTTATGCAGTTGTTCATAAACAGTTCTTACAAGTATTGTTAACAATTATCTTATTAACAATAACATTTATGGAAGGAAAACTGAAACAAAATCAAATCTCAGAAATAGCAGAAGTAGAAAAAAACTTCTACTTCAATTAATCTGTCCATTCAAAATGGAACCAATAACTAACACTGAAGTGGTTACGGCTAATGCATTTTCATCTACAAAACAAATCTATTTTAAAAGATCCTTCTAAAATATGAAACATAATAAATCGACAGATCGTAAAAACTTCTAAGGTTCTGTTTTTAAATTAAAATTCAATTCACTTTGTTATTCAGCATTTAATTCATAAAATATCTTTATTGTTATCATTATCAATTCATTATTCAAGGGTCATCTTTTATAGGATCCATTCATCCTATCACATTGAATTTGTCAACCCTTATCTGTGTTTCTATATCCAAAGAATAATGGACTTGAATGATAGAACTGTAACGATCGCAACACAAACATTCATCTTTAACTGAACAGTTTAAATTCCAACAAAACCACAGCAATCATAAAAGGAAGGAAGTTGTGAAAAGAAATCTCATGTAAAAAAGGTAATAATTGTGTTCTACAGAATAATCTCAGATAATATCTTTAAAAATAATTCTACTATTTAGTTCCACTTCATTTTTCTGTAAAGTTTCGTTAAATAATAGGTTATTCTACCAAGGAAGACGCTGCTTTGCTCAAAAGCCAGAAACATTACCAAGAATAACAAATTGTAGATTCTACTTAGATTGCAACAGCAAAATGTTATTAGATTACAAGGCAAATTTGTTGCTTCAATAAAATAGCTTCTTTAAAGATTATCTCACTGCTTGATCACTAAAAATAGAAAAATAAATAAAATTAGAATAAAGATGTAAAACTTTGATGGATTCTTTTTTCTTTTAAATTAAAAAAGATTACTGCCCATTATCTTTATTTATTTATTTAGTTTTATTTAACTTTGCGATTTGAACTTTGAAGTTGAGATTGCAACAGAAAGGACAATCACTAAAAGAGATACAACTGTATTAGATATTTATTTATTTATCTATGATTTTTAATTAGAAAGTTAATTTTTGATTGTAATGACTAACTTAATTTTCTTTGAAGTAAAAGAAGAATATCTGCATCCATTGTATTTAAAAATGTCTCTCCAAAATAATAGCATTACATTAACTTCCAAAGAAGAATGGACAGATCTGTTCCACCACTGCAAAGCGATAAGATATATAGTAAGGAAAGATCTCCAACAATAGATCATTTTTTATTATTACGACTTGTCTCAATTATTAGTCCGTTTTGAGTTATATAATTCTAGATATGACTTATCTTAATTCCAGAATTTATTATTTAATTAACTTTCAATAATTATTTTCAGTAACAGTAAATATTATTTTCCTTTTTAATTACATTTAAATAATTATTATTACATACTCATTATATAGTTATAATTATTTATCCCCACCGCCCCCTCGTCTAAGTGAAGGGGTCTTTAACGCACCTCGTCTCAGTTGAATGCGCATGTGCTGCGTTGGTCACATCTCGATAGTCACATCTAGAATTGTATAACTCCGAACAGAATAACAATTGAGACGAGTCGTAATAATAACATATGTTCTATGTAAGGAGATCTTTTTGTAGGTATATATCTTATCACTATATAGGGGTGGGACAACTTCCCATACATTTGTGCCCATTGTCCTTTATAACATTCCCAAAATAATCATTAATCTAAAAGCATGTATTGTATAATAAACTAAATATTGATTTTTTTTTAAGTTATCAACTGAACAAAGACTCACCTACTAATTCTCCCAGTTTGCTCACAATCATATCGATCTCATCACCAGTTTTCGTGATTCTAAGGAAAAAAGAAATACAGTAATTACTTAAAAAGGAGCAAAAAAATTTTAAAATAAGAAAGGGAATTAGGAAAATTAATTTGTTGTAAATGGAACTTCTGAATCAAAAGGATGATATGATATTAGCACAGGATCAAATAATCAAGGTGAATTTTTTTCCTATTTTTTTTTTTATTTAAAGGGTGGTGGTGGGAATAATATGAGATAAGAACAGAGCTGAAAAAGAAGGCAAGTAACATTCTATAGAAGCAAATTATCATTTCCTATTAGGAAATGTACAAGTGAAAAAAAAAGCAAGATCTATTCAAGAGCTACACTGATGTCAAAGAAACAGACAGATGGCCAGGATCCATGATCACAGATCAAAAATACCAAAAATACTATATTTAGCTTGACTTAATGCCTGGGACAAATGACACAATGTCAAAAGAAAATCCTGAGTCAAAAGGAAAGGAGAAGGGTCACCGTTGGATGAAAGATGAAGTGAAACTCAAGCAGAATACTGGATGTATGGTCGAAAATAGTGGAGACTATGGTTGATGTTTCGGCATAATACACACACATTTATTTCCATTTTATTTACAAGTATATATACAAGGTTGGTGGATAATAAAAAACAGACCAAAGCAATAAAAGACCAGAAGGCTGGATTCCTAACAACGATCCTATGCTAGGTTGGAGATCCCTCTTTGATTAGCCATTGGGAGAAGGAGCCAATCGCGTGAAGTCTTGCCCTTCCGGGTCCGCTAACCACAGTGAAGTTTAACTGACCAATCGGGAAGGTTTTTGACTTTGCATCAATACTAAGCTATCTTTCAACATCAAAGAAAGCAAGCAAAGGTTTGCTTCAAGGTTGTCATCACAAGCAAAGTGTTTAAGTAAGCATTTGGGAATGGGAAACTGCCAATATAAATAAGATGGTAGAAAAGTTAACGCCAATGAGTCATACAGAGAAATGAGTTTTGGAATTAAATTGTAACTGATAAGAGAAGTGTTTGATGCTCAAGAAGTGTAGAATAACTAGGATCAACCATTCAGATACAAATCAATATTATTGCTAAAAATCTTCATGAGCAGAGTTAGCATTTACAGTTCAATGAGAAACAACTGGAACTGGCCGACTTCCTAAGGTCATGAAGAGACACAAATCATGTGAAATTTGTGTGCGAAAAATTTCCTGAAAGTCGATAAAAACCACCATCAAAACCACTATGGTAGATACAGCATCATTGAAAATTTTGATTAGGATTAGCACAAGTATTTATTTATTTATTTATTTTTAATTAAAAGAAAACAGTTAAAAAGATGAAGGAAATGCCATGACAACGCTTTGGTCAAATAGCTCCTGAATATTTTCTGGCTGTTGAAAGTTTCAATGAAAGTAAAACAGAATAGGAATCTAATATCTGTGATGAAGAACCATTGTTATACAAATCCACATTTAAGGAGAAGAGCAGGATGCTTTAACTCAAAAGAGATACTTCTTCATCTGCTGAAATTACAACTGGATATTCACCATTCAAGCACAGCCTGGGTTCAATCCTAGAGTCAGTAAATGCGACTTCCTTCTTCAGTGTTTCTGTGGGTGTAATGTGAACACAGTCAAGATTGTAAAGCATCAAGTTCCCAAATATAACTGACTGACAGTGATGCTGCAGTTAGATGATGGAAGATTACAGAGCATGGCGAGCAGTGAAAAGGAATAACACTAGCATCCAAATGCAGGCAAATGCAAACCAAAAAAGAGAGTTTGAAAACTATCAAAATGAAATCTTAGATTAGCAAATGCACATTTATACTGAAGGCTGGATGACAAGGTAAGAAGAATGTGGCACAGTTAGATGGACTGAATATTACAGAAACAGAGAACTTGGCTCAAATTTTCTGATAGAAGTAATTTTTTGAAAAGTATTCATGGGTTTCAAACCCAATTAGACGGATGCTTCCATTACCAAATTTACTAAAATATAGCAGCCAATTATCCTCCAAAATTTCAAGTTAAAAAAAAGTGGTGAAAAAGACATATGCAGGGATTTTCAGAAAAAAAATTAAATTGAAGTTTATTATTAAATCCTCATATCATTATAATATACAGGGTGGCTGAAAAGTATAGGATGCGACGTTGAGCGCTTGCTGGCATTGTGCAAAGAGGTATTTTCGAAATGTTGTGAAACTTTTCGAAGTCCGGAAACTATGTAAGGAACTGCATGAGTCATTTGATTCAATGTTCATCCGAACTCTCGCTGTGAAGACTTCATTGCATTGCCCATTATCGAGAAGCTGCTCAAGGACGAACTCCAGATTTGTGAGTATTTGGGTATATTAAGCGGCTCGGGATTCCCTCTTCTACGGTCTGGAATGTCTCAGCCGCTCTCAAGGCTCGAGGACACATCTCTGAGATACCGAAAAGTGGACGGCCTATAACTGCAAACACTCGGAGGATTTGTGCAAAAATCAAGAAGAGGATCATTCGCAATGATGGAGTCAGCATGAATCGCATTGCTTCTGACCTAAGGATCAGCCGTCAATCCGTCCAGAAGATCGTGAAGAGCGAGTTCAAGCTGAAGAGTTACCGGCTCTGTCGAGGCAAGTTTCTCTCGGAGCAATCCAAACAAAATCGACTGATAAAATCCAAAAAGCTTCTGAGCGAGCTCAAGGTGCACCGCATCTCTGATGTGGTTTGGGCTGGGGTGACATCGGAAGGTAAAACTCCGTTGGTCTTCATTGACAGAAATGTGAAAATCAACTCGGAGGTCTACCAACTCGGTGGTGTTAATGGATAATCTGTTGCCCTGGGTCACTAAGCACTTTGCTCAGCGACCATTTGTCCTCCAATAAGATTGGGCTCCGTCCCATGGCTCCAAATCGACCAAAGCCGTTCTGGACGCTAACTTCCCGTACTGGGGCAAGGACTTGTGGCGTTCTTCCTCGCCGGACTTCAACCCAATGGACTTCTCTGTATGGGTACTTTTGGAGAGCAAGATCTCAGGTCACTCCTACGGCTCAGTGGATGCTATGAAGTTGGTGCTTCAGAAGGTGTGGGACAATAACGACGTTGACTACCTGAGGCACACAGTTAATTCTGACATCGGATGTCTGAAGCCTGTATCAAAGCAAAAGGATCAAACTTCGAGCACCTTCTGTCCTAAGTGATCACATGTCTCTATTACATCTCTCAATAAATTTGATTTGTTAATCTGGTCCCTAACTTGAAGTTTACACACAAAAACATAGCGTCCTGTACTTTTCGGCCACACAAAAACATAGCGTCCTGTACTTTTTGGCCACCCTGTATAATTGCTAACATTATTTATTTATAGAATGCATTTAAACTTTAATTACCAATGTTATTTATGCTTATCAAAATCAATAACTTCCGAGTTTAAAATCAGCATTTTAACTTGAACAAGCAAAAATTACCAGTAATTTACAAGACTTGAAATATGTTATCCTTCACGAATAACTGATGAGAAGTGAATGTTCTCATTCCCACATTTGCTTTACTGGTTGCTTCCATCTCTATGCATATGATTGGTACGGTATTAACAAAAGATGGCAACAACAAAGGCAAGCTGATGGTTGTTGAGTTGAAATGCTGATTCTCTTCAACTAAATTCCAAAATATCAGTAACTGCCTTTAACATTCACTATCTATTTCTTAAAGTACTTTTTTGGTGTGTGAGGTATATGTGAAACTTTTTAATAAGTAAAATGCGATATATATATATATATATAAATCCAATACACAAAACTTGAATCTACACCTATTCAAGTTTCGTAATGCAAATATTTCATTTAATGATTTGCAATTTAGAATTCAGAAATATACAAACACGTCATCAGCGGCACCTGGTGTTGAATTTTGAAACTAAGCTAAAAAATTTTAGAAATCACAAAAGCGCTCCATTATAAGAAGATTGCTCTCTTC
>JAFIDM010001028.1:3603168-3617864 GCA_023159025.1 Thereuonema tuberculata
TAATTTTGGCCACTAATGGTGAATTGTGGCACTGCTATCCCAGTAATTTTCATATTGCAACGTAATTGAACAACCTCTGCCTATAAAAGGAGTCACAAAGAGTCATGAAGCTTACTTTACCTTATTGCATGTTACTTGTTAAACTCTTGTATCAACGATGCTTCTGCTGCACTTAAGAATTTCGACAGTTAAAAGGTTTACATAAAGGTCCAGTGACAATTAATAATCTTCAGAAAATGATTTTTCGTTGAAGAGAGAAGAACTTTTGCTGTAAAACCTGAATGAGGTAGCAAGCCTAGTGGACTACAGAGCAGACAAAGTTGCAACTGCAGTAGTGGAGCAGGGAATTGAAAATGCACATGGTAGCAGTAGTACATGTGCAATATCATGGGAATTGGACATGCCGTATTCACTAGTGAGGAGAGTTCTTCGAATGTCTTGAGGTTTTATTCTTATAAAATACACCACAGTTAACAATTGGTTTCTGATGATTATGATACGTGGAAAGCATTTGCCTTGACATTTGTTGCTTGGATGATGGTGGATGATGCATGATTTGGCGAATACTGTGGAGTGATGAGACCGTAAATGGTGCTGTAAACACTCATAACTGCCATATTTGGTCTGATAGTAATCCAAATATTCTTCATCGAATTTCCATTGCATTCACAAAAGAACAGTTTGATGTGGATTCATGGCATTATTCATCATTGGTCCTTACTTCTTTGAAGAAAACACAGCATCGAGGGCCAGTGACATGTTCTATGAATGGCTCCAGATTTGCCGATATGCTCCAGAGCTTTGTAATCTCATAAGTTCAACAGAGGAATTGTGTTGACACCACAATCTTCATGCAAGATGGTGCATCCCTCACGTAACTTTACTACGGTGAACATTTTCGGTTGACAGAGTAATTAGCAGATCATTTTCCATGGCATGACCACTGAATCTCACCAGATCTGACTCCCTGTGATTTTTGGCTATGGGACTACTTAAAGAGCCTTGTTTATCAAGGCAATATTACGAACTTATCTGTGTTAAAAGACAGAATTTCACAAAATGTGACACAATTCAATGCATGTCAATTGCATTCTGCTATCGACATGCTCCAACAGATACATATATTACAACTCAAACACACCCCACTCATATAAAATCAATACCACTGATTTCCTAATACATATAGTATTGATCACATACTCTACATAACTATCCCTAAACATTCAGCAACACCATTTACAACATACTCAACTTCCTCCTACCTATTCCAAAACTGTCTTACCCTCCTACAATACCAATTCAGAAGACCCCCAAAACACCTAACCGAAACCCTGCATCAAATACATCCTTTTCCCTTACTATCCAACCGTTGAGTGTTCATTAATCAATTCCTTTCCCCTTATCTCCAACTTAAGAACCCCATCCATACACATTTATCATGTGAAATGATCCTCCAATACAGTATGCTGGATTTCCTGCATACAATTCCTCCTATGTGGGACAAACAAGCTGTCCCTTATCCACATGCATCAAAGAACATAAAAATGCTTTCACTGCCAGATCCCGCATGATAACATATTTACAGTAGCATATTTCAATAAATCAGGATATACCCCAACCTCAAAAATGCCAAATTCCTTACCCACCAAAATAAACAATCTCACCACCTCCTTGCTGAATCCTTTCACATAATCTGGTTTACAGCCTATAATCCAGTCAATGGCAGACAAAATGCCCATCCCTACTGCTAACCAACCCCATATTACAACATTTTTATACTTGTCTTCTTATATGATTGCACTGTCCCTGACACAAAGTATTTGGAAACTGTTGAGTAATTCTCCATTACTTTCATTTTTATTTTTATAAAGTGTGTTTTATTTTCACTTTTCTTATCATTACGTTAAGAAGGCTGGTTTAAATCTTAAATTCAAAACAATTCTATGGTTAAACATCAAACAAAAGTTTTCCTAACAGTAATCAAAAGGGAAATGTTCAAATAAAATATTCAAATCAAATCTTACTTTCCAGAACTGCTTTCTACATCTTTTGTCTTCAGTTCCACTGTTTTTGGAAAATCAACTAAAAAGAAAGAAAAAAAGTATTTATTTAGAATAGTGATTTCTGGAAAACAGTTTAAAAATAAGAAAAAAACAGCCTCTGAGCCACTGAAGAGGAATTCTCTGCATTTCTATTTTGTTTAGGCTCATCAGCCAGGTTCACCCAAAGCATAACAAGGACAGCGACGTTAAAAGACAAAAGCTAAAGGAAGTCAAAACAGATAAAATAATTATGATTTAAAACTTGGCTTTCAATTTTGAACGAATTTAATTTAAATCCATGACAAAAAATAGGAAAATACACATACACAACAAACTTTTATTTATTTTGATTCTTTAATATTTTTTTTTTCTTTCCATCAATTCTTCTTTCAGCATTTGTATTGAAAGCTGAAGATTTGATGTATATTTACTGTTTTGTTTTTCTTTCATTTAATTTTTAGAAATCTTTTTTTTTTTATAAATACATTAATTGGGTAGACATATATCCCCACCCTCACCTATAAGACTGCCCTAGGGACTTATAAACACCTCATTGCAAGAACAGTGTTTTATTCACAGCAGTGTCTAATGTAGCAGAAAACAGCATCACTTTACCTCAACAGTTGCAGTGAAACAATAGAAAAAGAAATCTATTATTGGCCCCAAAAACAGACTTCTAATCAACAAACCATCATCATTAAATTACACAAAAGTCCAACCTGAAGATAAACCAGAATCGATCGAATGAATCCTTTTCAAAAGAAGGATTTGGACAAATATCAGAGAACAATACAACAACTATCAGTGATCAAAAATCTCGGAATTTCAAAAGCAATCTATTACTATTCCTAATTTAAATAAACTTAATTTAACAGTTATCCAATTAAATCCGGTCAAAGGCAATGATGTAATGGACCCTGGATGTACAGGGTCTTTCAAAAATGACTTATCCGATTTCAAAGGAGTGTATTTGTTGTATTTTTTTTTTTTAATTTATATACATAGAATAAAGGAAAAACCTATCCAAATTTTGTTTTCATACTTTATAAATATTCTATGTGACTTCTCCCTGATCATGCAAATTACAATGAGATGATAATCAAATACCTGCCAGATGTTCAAACACATCTGTTGTCAACGACTGCAGAGCAGTATCAATGAAAACTTTGAGTTCATATAACAATGCGGGCAACAGTGGCAAATACACATCATCCTTAGCATACCCCTATCAGAAAAAGTCGCAAGAAATTAGGTCTGGAAATCTTGCAGGCACCTGCAGAGCGCCTTGTTGTCGTGTCCACAGCAACCAATCCAACAGATAGGAATTGCTCACAATGACAGTCTTTCACGCAGGTGAAAATACACGTGCTTTATAATTTTTTTTATATCTCGCGATTACATTCACTAACTCTGTGAGTTTCTATTTCATGTAATGTGTGATACGCTGGAAATCAAAAGAAGAATTCAACTTTCACGGATGGCTTTCAAGAAAATGGGGTATATTTTTAAAGCAGACATACCTGTAAGCCTAAAAAGACAAGCCTACAACCAGTGTGTCCTACCTGTATTAACATATGCCGGAGAAACATGGACAACGACTAAAAGCCAAGAAAATAAGATTAGGGTTTCTCAGAGACGTATGGAAAGAAACATGTTAAATATAACATTGAGAGATATGAAGAAAAACACATGGATCAGACAACAGACCAAGATACAGGACGCAGTTATATGTCTAAAGAAGTCAAAGTGGAGGTGGGCAGGACACCTGGCCAGAAAGACTAGGGAAAACTGGACGAGCCTGACCACGTTTTGGAAACCCTCCACAGGTCAAAGGAAGAGAGGAAGACCAAAGGGCAGATGGAAGGATGAGATGGAGAAGTAAAGCTGATGACCGTAAACGATGGAGATGTATGGGGGAGGCCTTCGTCCAGCAGTGGACTGATAAAGGCTGAATGATGATGTGATACGCTAGTTTTACCTTTATTTTTACGGAGCTATGATTTACTGAAATCGGATGAATATTTAGAAAGACCCTATATAACCCTGCCTTTTGATAGTTTTCCTCAAAATCATTGAAGACATCTCCAGCAACAATTATTGTGCATCAAATAATGGTAAACATTTCCCAAAATTTTTAAAAATTATGAGAACATATTTTGATAGCTTTGGTGACAAAAACCTGAAATTATAAAAATTTGTAAAATAATGTTTCGTATTTAAAATATTTATTTCTAGTGCAACAGTTAATTTTTTAAAAAATAAAAATCGCATTTTTCTAAAATTATGAGAGATTATTTTTTTTTACTAATAATAAATAATAATAATAAATATTTTAAATACAAAACATTATTTTACAAATTTTTTATAATTTCAGGTTTTTGTCAGATTTGAAAATACAGAGTAATACCTTAAAAACACACACAAAAATTGACTGTTTTTGAGTTTCAATTTAATTAATTGCAGAATATTTTGAAAATTAAAAACAAGAAAATAGAAATATCACATGCTTCAAAAGTTTATTTTTAAATTTTAAGAATTTTAGATGCATTGGAAAAAGAAATACACTGTCCGGCCATTTTATTAAGTACATCTACCTAGTAGCGAGTTGGGCCTTCTTTAGCCCTCAAAACAGCCTGAATTCCACAAGATGCTGAAAACGTTGTTCAGGTATTGTGTACCATGCAGACATGAGTGTGGTCACACAGTTCCCGAAAATTTGATGAAAGTGTAGGTTTGGAGCGAACAGCTGGTTCCAGCTCATCCCACAAATTTTCAATTGGTCGAAGATCCAGGACTGAGTGAGCCACTGCAGCAAGGAAAAGTCACCGTCATGTTCCTCAAACCATCCCATAGTGATGTGGGCTTTGTGCATCGGCGCATTATCCTGCCGGAAGTAGCCATCTGCATGAGAATAAACTGTTAACATGTACAGTTGCACTTGGTGAGATACGATGTTTAGGTACACTCTAGCATCCTGACCTGCCTCCAGAGATATCAATGGACCCAACGTATGCCAGGAAAATATCCCCGACACCATGACACTGTCCTTACCGGCTTGAAAAGCTGTTGTGAGACATGACGGGTTCAGACATTCAAGTGCACAGCAGGGGTGTACCTAATAAAGTGGCCGGACAGTGTATATATATATAAAAAAAAATACGGAGGGTTCATTCACGTTTATTCAGTCGATTTCAAGGGCACGTGCTATTTCGCACATGCACATGATGGAGCATTGTTGCGTTCGAATCGAGATCATAAGCCTTGAGTATCTGGTAGATGGAATTGTGTTGCATTTGAAATATGCTGCCAAAAATCCCAAATTGGTGGGAGGAGTACATAATTGCCCTTTCCGAAGCTAAATATGCCACTTTAATTGTGGACATGTGCAAACGCCGATATTTTCATGTTTGCAAGGCCACCCTCAACCGGGTAATAGCAGAAAGTCGTATGAAGCCCATCAGCCAAGGGCGGGGTAAGCCACAGGCCTGAAAACAACATCCTCGACCAGCAGCAACTCATATTATGAAAGTGAAAACTATGATTGTCGGCGAGAATCATAGCATCCAAAGGGCGGTTGCTCAGGCTGTAGGAATTTCTCAGCCAACCGTTGCATGGATAATTAGGTGAGATCTGCAATTAGAAAAGCATCATAAAGCTCGTATTTATTGCCTACTTCCTCGACAATTGCTGAAAGGAAGACCAACAGCTGAAGCTTTACGAGCATCACTTATCGAGAGAAAAATGGAAGTACGACACTACTTTGAACGAGGCATGGTTTTACCTTAGTGATACCACGAAGCCAAGGGTAATATTTTATCGCCCTTTGATGCCAAAGGACGATCCAGTGGCACTGTGAATGCAAAGAAACTTTTCGAGAGAATTCATGGTTGTTGTTCGTTACAGCTATAGAGGAAAGTTGCCACTGAGAAAGGTTCCTGCAAAGGTCAAGATTAATGTTGCCTTTACCGAGAGCATGTCCTGGAGCCCTTGTATCGTGACAATATTCCCGCATTGTATGGCAGTGACAAAAGGAAGTGTGGATTCATCAGGACAAGGCATCGATCCATACAGCTAGAGCGACCAGCTGTACATGTCCAATATGGTCAAACTGGAATACGAGCAATCCCATACAGTATGATTCCTGTAAAATCCCCCGATGCATCTCCAATGGACTTCTGTGTGTTCGGATTATTTAAACGGACTCTAGGAACACGACGACTGAAAACAGTAGAAGGGCTTTGGAAAGCTTGCAAAGAGGAATGGAACAAGATCCCACTCTCTACCTCCAACGCAGCCTTCTTCAATGGAAACTGTGATGCAGAGCCATTGCCAGAATGCAGGGGCATCCCGTTGAACACAACCGGTGGTGGAGAAAAGGGTTCTGCTAAGTCTATGACATGATCAAAATCGACCGAATAAACGTGAATCAACCCTCTGTAAAAGGTTTGCAGTCAGCTGCAGTTGCTTGAGTCAGGACCTTAAAGCCATAAATAAAAATATTAACTATTAACAGCAATACATGCACAAGCAACAGGAGATTGCATCGATGTGAACAATGCATAGTTTTAGCATGTGGCAGTAATTCTTTTACTAGGAATCTGATCCTTATTGTTCTAATGAAACTTGATGCATTATAAAGATATGCGTGAAAGTGGTCTTTATAAGTGAAGATTCTGCTTTGAAGACAATGGAAGGCAAGGAGTATTCTAAAGGAACTCACAAGATCACTTACCAAGCCTTATGGAGAATTCTCTAGCCTTGTTTCCTGACTTATATTTCAGAAGATTAGTTTACTCAACTTGGAGATGATATTCAAGTTGCAATTAACTTCTTTACCAACGAGCGAATCCAGAAAATTTTGAAACAGATTGTTGATTCAGAAGTCAAAAAAGATGTTAAATTCATTCTGTGACTAATAATAAATAGGCTTAACGTGCGTGGATTGAAATAGAATAGAGTGGAAATAAATAAAACGCACTTACTTATGAAAGGTTGAATATAAAGATTTACATGAAAATAATACGACAGTTTTGGAATACTACGCGTATAAAGTGAGTCACAGTGTATGAGCCTGCGGGATCGTTATTTTTGAAAGCGCAAGCTCATACACTGTGACTCACTTTAAAGAGACAGGACACACCCCCAACTTCCCAGCTACTAAACCCCTTTCCCACCATAATAGACTATCCCACAGTCTCCTTGCTGAATCTTTCCATATAATACAGCTTAAAGCTTACAACCCAATAACCGGCGGGCAAAACGCCCGTCACTATTGCTAAACTTTCTTAATCCTCTTAATTCCCTCACTTTCAACATACCCTTCACCCATCATGTCGTCCTAAATGTTGTCCTCTGTCCTAAATGTTTGTGCCGTCCCTGATGAAGGAATACGCGTAGTATTCCGAAACTGTCGGATTATTTCCATGTAAATCTTTATATTCAACCTTTCATAAGTAAGTGCGTTTTATTTATTTCCACTCTATTCTATTTCATTCTGTGACTGTACATGGAAATGATTTCTACTCTTCTTCTGTTCATGAAGGTGTATAAGAGATGGTTTGTGGGACTTGTATTTAAACTGCTTCAAAAAAATGATGCCTCTCACAGCATATGATGATCAAACATAATACTTCAGAGTCATAGTAACTTCTATTGCTGAAATGCATTCAATTCCAAAGGAAATTATTTCAGTATTTCGAGCTGAAGAATTTGTAGTGAAAAGAACAGCATAAAAGATCAACCAAGTAGATGCTGAAGGATTGAACAAGTAAAGACTGTGGTGGAATGTTGGAAATATTAACAGCAAATCCGCTCTCAAACAATGCGCTCTTTCTTTGTAGTGGAAGTCTGAAATAACTCAAAATACTTTTAAAATGTTCAGTGTTTCATCCGGTATTTCCAATTTGTCTTCTAAACGTAGAAATCAATGTTACCAGGATGATGAAAACTTCCTCATGAATACTTCCCAGTCTTTTAATGTGTTGTCTTCAGGAACCACAATAGTCCTTCATAGTCTGTAACCAAGAATTTCGCCTGTAAAGAAACCCAAACATCACTCCTGAATGCTCTGCAAAAAGGATAAGGAAAGGTTGAGAAATTTGGTTTAGAAAGACTTTGGTTTCAAAATGAGTGAGGAAATATCACCAACCCATGAAGAAGAATCTCACACAAAAAGATTTTCATGGAATGAAAAGTGTAAAAGCAAAAGGTTAACAAGATTAACAAAAACTTGCTCCAAAGAATGTTGGTGCTCATTCATTCAGGTCGAAAAAATTGATCTACCATCTATTTTAAAGCATGAACTGTTCCTTGTCATTGACCAGTTTCCAAGGCAGTTAAAGAGACAAATCATCCATTCATGAACATCATCATTCTTTCCTCCTACAATGTTGACTGGTAGAAGAAGACTCAACGCTAAATTCAAAGGCTTTACTTTAATGTCTCGGAAAGCCTAAGGATGCTGCTACTTTTGCAAAAGCTTTCATGACTCTTGTAAAAACATCAGCCAAAACGTTACCAGAATTGAAGTTCTGTTTGGCTGTTATCATTAACTTTCTATTAAAAGTCATACCTAAGGAAAATGATTGATTGCATGTGTACCTATCAGGTGCGCCACTGAGAACTCTTCAGTTCTCTAGCCAAATAATTGCAAAACTTCCTTGCCAAGCCTGAGAATAAAAGAGATCTCACAGCTTTTCTTTCAACAAATTGATAGATGGTGACACAGAAGTGAGCATTGTTGTTTCAGGAGGATTTGAAAATGAGATAATGGTCAAATCAACTTTCTTTAGTAAAAAATTATCGGATCGTGAAAGAAAAGGAATTGTAGCATATCATGCTGTGTGATGTAATATTGCACCCGACTGGGACATTAAGGATCAAGGCATGGAATGTATACAAGGAAAACTGTTTTTCATGCTCAGAGAGATCCCTCTCACAACTGAAACTCTGGAGTCAGTCAAAGAGTTTGTTATAAAACTATATAAGATACCAGATATAAAAACAACAGACTCAAGCTCTTTGACAAAGCAAGTTTAGAAAAACTATCATCCACCAGTGACGCTCTTCACCAACACATAAAAGAGGCTTACTGTGGTAGGTCAAAACTGTGGTAGGCCACTGATATACTTATTTATTTTATTTATTTTTCTAATTTATATTTTTTTTATATTTTTTATCTTTATTTTTTGTTCATTCACAAGTCAGATATTTAACCTTCAACTTTTTTTTCAGATATGATCACTGATCCCTTCCTCCCCTGGCAATGAAAAAGGTTTTGTCCACTTAAAAATGTTAAAATATCTAAAGAAACAACTGAAGATCGTAATAAAAATAGTGTATTTTAGAGGTTTTAAGTAGATTTTTTTACTTTTAAGTCAATTAAAATCATAATGCCAGTTAACCATCAAAGGTTGTTTTATTGCTTCCACCATATTTCAATGGATTGGCACCAAGTGATGAACTGAATTGATGATCAACTTTTATTCAGGGAATTTCCCAATGCCAACGAAAGGTTCATTGAATCCTCTGAATGTTGTATCAAAGCAGATTATGGATCGATATTTGATGAATATTTCGACACTGATTCAACTAATTATGTAGAAGACGAAGGAGATGAAGAAGAAACAGAGCAAACAACTGAGTTCAAGTGGGTAGTCATCCTTCTGCAATTAAGAAAACAACAGCATTAGTAGAGGATGAGTAAGAAAAGCAAGGCCTGGAATATTATAAATAAAGAAAGCAGATCGTTTACTTCTGTTAATCAAAGTATAAAAAAAATTGGCAAGTTATTGGTAAAATAGTGTTTAATATTACAAGCAAAGTAATATTTATTTATTTATTTATTTATTTGTTCGAAATTTTTTTTTTTATTTTTCCTCTCGTCAGTTATCAACAAAGGATTGTGATCGCATGTGACAGATGACAGTGAAATCTCAATTGTATGAGCATGGAATGAACATGTGCAGATTCAGTTAAATCTGCAGTATCATTGTTGTGTCATATTGGAACAATAATACAGCGTGAATATACGTCCAGAACAGTGTGGAAAATCAATTGAGAAATATCAAATATATGAGAAAAGATACAGCCTACAAACAAGCATTAAAAGTCTATAGCTTTCACCTCAATATGACGAGTGGATATAAAAAATACCCACTGAAGATTCGTACTGAAGTGAAAGCTATGGACTTTTAATGCTTGTTTTGTGTTTATGCTTGTATGCAAGCTGTATTCTTCTCTCATATATTTGAGAACAGCAAAAACTTTAAGTAATATCAAATCATCATGGGGATCAAAATGATATCAGGATTGATTTTTTTTTGGTAGTGATATTTTCTTTTGAAGTACTTTAGTTCCAGTGTTACTACAGTAAGTGAAATTTACAATTGATAAAGAAAAGTGAAGACATTCATAAAGTGAACTGAACATTTAATTGCTATGATAAATTACGTAATGAAAAATATAGATCTGGTTCGCATTCATTAAATTCTCATAATTCAATAGTATTCCAATTTCATACATCGTTAGTTCTCATCTTCACCCATGAGCACCAATTCAACCTCTAATATCTAAAGAAGGAAAATTATTGTCTCCAGTTTGTTAATTTGTTTCCACTAATCCACTGGAAAATTTCCTCAAAAAAGAATCCCAGCGTTTAGAAATCTTTATCCAGAAGCTGAAAAGTCATTGCTTCTCATTAAAGAAATTGCTTTGGATGGGTTTCAAAAAGTCTTTTTCCCTTCTCCTACATCAGATTCTCTTTTGATTGTAGATAGTTGGTTTGGATTTAAAGACACAGAAGCTATCAATCAAAGAAGCAAAGATAAAAAAAAACATATCTGTTGAAATATTACCTCCAAAAACTACAGCAATTGCTTATCTTAGGTTATTTCTTCAGACCAAATAAAAACATTAAAAGACTGAGACCCTGTATTCTCCTAAGTGACATCTCAGGATCACACTCTTTAGTAATCATCAGTTAAGAATAATCACCAGCAAAACAACAAGGTCTCAGTTCGGAGGTGATTCTAATCTTAGTCGGCAGAAATAGGGAACCTCCAAGAATGTGTTACTATATTTTTAGGAGCCTCATTTAATTGTGCAAAAAAATTTCACTGAGACTAGCAAAAGCTGGCACATGAATTTCCTATATTTTATTTTTAGTTTAATTCTTGGAGATTCCATATTTCTGTCGACTAACTTTGTTAGAATTTTCTCTAACAAATATTGCAAATGATGGAATTTTTATTAATTTATTTCAAAATAGAACAAATTTTAAAAATCCAATCTTTAATTCATAATTAATTTCCATCAGCACGATTTTAAACATGATTAAATATGCTTGATTTGCTTCAGGATATACATAGGAAAAAAAACACCAGAATTTTGATGTTCCAAAGGATTATTGTTTTAAAAATATTTCAACTGGCCAATGGAAATGGTTTTCACAAATGGAGAAAAATGTAAAGACTTTTTTTTTAGACGTTGTGCTCACTGTGAAATTGTTTTAATCACTTGTTTTAGATCAAATCAATCTCATTTTGATTAATTCTAATTACTTCCATAATAATTGTATTATTATTATAACTTTTCAATAAGAATGTAAAAAAAAGAATTGAGTAAGCAAACGAAGGCACAACGTTACAAGAAAGGATTCGCACCCCGAGTTGTCACCGTGAAGAGACTGGGATGGATCGTTTCGTCCTTTTTAGGACTCATCAGCCAGCCAAACTCCACCGATGACAGACTCAGAAGATGCAAGGCGTTAGCAATGCAATAAAAACTTTCATGGAAATTTAAATTTTGTTTTCCTATTTTCTTCCCTATTGAATTCCTATTTGGTCTAAAATTTTGATAATTAAATCAAATCAAACAAATTTTCAATCTTAAATGAAATCTTAACAAATCAAAGCTTTCTTTTCCAAAAGCTTTTAATTTTCCTCAAGTATATTTCGTAGTTTATATTTTCATTTTTTTTCAATAAAGTGATAATTAATAATTTTTCATTGATATTCATAGAAATTTCTTTTATTTGTAATTTATTTTTGTTTATGTGCTGTGAATTCAAACTTCAGAAGTAAATGAAATTTTTATCATGATGAAATATTACATAAGTTTTGAAAAATATTATGAATTATGTAATGAAATAAATTCATAATTAATTTGGAAATGTGGAGGGAGTAAGTTAACAGAAGAGAACGGCCCTCACGTTTTGTTTTATTTATTTTTTTATTCTCTTCCGTTTTGATTCTGCTCCTAAGCTTCTGCTACTGTGATTAAATCAATCTGTCTATTAATCCTACTAAGTTTCATTACAATTGGCCATTCCTATGTTCAGGAGGTTTCCTTGTAAGTACACAAAAGCTGAACATTTGTTGTTTATTTATTGGCTATGCATTCACAACTAGTTTGAGCTGACAAAACCAAACTTGAACAATCATTAAGTAGGGTCCAAAATAGCTTTTGGCCAAACTTGGTTCCGATTCATCCATTTTAACCAGACTTAGAATCAAACACTTATTACGCCAATGGCAATGTGAATGATGACATTGTGATGATATTTACAACTAAAAACAAACCATCTGGAGTATTGTTGACTTCTACCAACCACATACAAATGTTGTTGAGGTCTTTCGGTGATTTGTGTTTGTTCAATTCTATGAGGGGATCTACGATGGAAATCCTGGCCATTTACTGTACAGAAGCATATTATGTCACCTGCATCATACTCAACTTTAAAACAACAATTTATTTAAGCTATACATCAAGTTTAAATCAAAGTTTTTAATAACAATACCAATGAAAAGAAGATCATCTTAAGCCATCTTTTCTCAGATGCTAAAAGCAAAAGAAAAGAGTCAGTCAGAGATACTAGTCTAACATAGACTCAATGGAAACCTCAGAAAGCAAGATAAGCAGAATCCAGGTCTGTTGAAACACCTGACAAACATCAAGCAAGTTTATACTTGTATGTTAATGAGTTGGTATTGAAAAATCATTAAATTGTTTGTTCCAAATAGAAGACAAGCAATATTGTTAGTCAATAGCTTTACTTAATAAGAAAAACATACTTTTCATGACCAATAACATATTTTGTTATTTCTTTATCTCTTATGCATTAAATGATTCTCAAAGTGTTCATAATTAATAGTAGACTTAAGTGTGAACTTTCTGGGGCAGTAGTGAGTGCTACTTAACAATAAACTAATTAATGTTGATTAATGCAGGTTATAAACACAAAAATGATGGAAATGAGCTGTAAGGATATAAAAAGGAATCAACAGCATTTTATAACAAGAAGACAGAATTGAGGGACTAAAACAAATTGATAGTTCAATATTTTCCACCAGTCATCATCATGATGAGCAATGGAATCATTTTATAACATTGCACATTTCCAATGGACTGCCAATGATTCAGCTATTCTTTATAGTAAGCACGGCTTCTATTGGTTCTAATTCTTCCTTTAACATGTATGTCAATGGAAACTTTTCAAAGCATTATTATTTTTATTTTGATTCATTTTATTTAACTACAGCTTTTATTAATGTTTAAATTTAGTAAATGGATGAAAAAAATAATTTACCTTGGTATTTTAGGCAGCTCCAATACTGCTTCTGTGTTTTTAGAACATGAAGAATTGAGGATACAGCACTAAAATCAAAATAAAATTGATGTCAGGGAAAACATCTTTTTTTTTTATTTATTTTTTTATATATAAATCAACAAGTTTATTATAAAATTGACCTTCACTAATCTGGCATTGTTGGGACCTGAGGTACTTTAGGTTAGTACTTTTCCAAGTTAAACGATGGTATATGTAAAATTCTTTAAGCATCTCTATTTGAATAAATATGGCAATTCATAATATATCTATAATAATGTACAGGGTAGCCCAAAAGTCATGGTCAGATAGTATTAATGCTGCACTAAGACATTTATTGCAAATGAAAAATGGACAATTCACATGCAGTACATCATAATAGTTCATCCCATTTTCAATACAGAGCAGTTCTGTCAGTGTTCTATGTATGTTTATTCCTGGATCACGGTCAATTCTCATTACTATGAAGAAATTCAACATCCTTCTATTGTTATGATGCGGGCTATGCCAAGAAGAAATGGACTAGAGTTTCCAGCGAAAAAAAATCTTTGGGCCATTTTTTTTTCAAGATGTCTGACTGCTGCATCATAACTGGATATGTTATCGCACTGGCTCTTCTGGACTCAACAGAGTTGATCTTCTTAATACTGATGTCCTTGAATGGGTTGGGACTCCCAAGCATTACTGCACTCCTATTCCAGCACCCAGTTTATGAGTGGCTTCAGCAAAGTCCTGACCTGACAACATACAACAACAGATTGTGGTCCTACATCAATGAAAAGCTTGGTGGAATTCAGATAAATTCTGTTGCAGATTTAAAAATAGATTCACTTCATGATGATCACTCCTGAAATGTTCCGGCAGCAAGAAGACGTACATAATCACAAATCCAACTGTGAACAGAAAATGACAGTCAACATAACAAGAAGCTAAGTGACTGAGTGCTACAATGACACAAGTATGGAAGTTATTATTGTCGTACTGTCATTACTTAACGTATCTTTTTGAGTTTCATAAAGCTTTTGAATTTTCAAATTTCATTATTTTGT
>JAFIDM010001028.1:3627864-3652379 GCA_023159025.1 Thereuonema tuberculata
AATCAATGTGAATTTTTCTGGAGAATCCAAATTTGCAATAAAAAATAGGGGTTCCTATTTACGTTTTCTTCCCAACCCCTTACCTTATAGGGGGCGGCGGGGGGGTCGAGTTTGGTATCATTGGATGTCCCCCTCCGAGACGAACTAATTTTAATTATAAAGTTTTTTGATCCAATTTGTAGTTTTCGGGATATTTCAATGTCTTCAGATAAAATGAACACTCTGTATATGTATAGTATGAGAAGAAAGATTATGGTAGGGTTTTTATTAAGTAGTGGTCAGGAAGCTTGAAGTGGAATGACCCAATCTGTGGTAAAGGTCTTTAGCATATTTCTCAAAACGAATGTTATTAGGTTGTATTAAGTGAAAAAATAGGTTTCAGTGCAAACATTGCCATTTCATTCGCTCATTTTCCTGAAAATAGGACACCCCCACCCCCCATTTCACTGACGACAAACTCATCATCCACAGTATAACCCATCACCTTCTTTCTGAAACTTACCATAAAACCAGGCTCTGAGCTTACAATCCCATCAACGGATAGCAAAACTCTTGTCAGTACTATTCAACTTGCTTTCTCATATTTATGTCTTCAATTCTTGTTGATCTCTATGTTTTGTGCCATCCCCCTGAGAATGAACTTCTGTTTATTATCAAGTGTCTCTTGCACACTCTTTCTTTCCTTTTGCTCATCAACATACATTAAATGCTTTTTAAATGAAAGACACGAGATATCTCAAATACTGTGTGATCTTAAGAGAACCACTCACTCACAAAAACTGCTATCTATTAATTTATTATGTAACTGAACTCACCTGGGTGAAGGTGTTAATTTTCCAGGTATCGAGGGACACGGATCCCCTAACAAGACCTTGGCACAACTTGATAAGCTTTCAGAAAGTGATTCCAAGTTATAGCCACCCTGAAAGACACAACAGTTAAACAAAAATTTTAAAATTTCATAAACTGAAGTAAATAAATATAAAAACAGTAAATATGTAATTATAATCAATTCTATTTACCTCTAAGGCTAAAATAATCCTGCCATTAGCAAGGCTGCTCAACAGATGAGTCATCTGAGAATATCCTTCAGGAGTTATTCGGCATCCTCCCTATTAGAAATAGGTTGGTTGTATCATAGATCAGTTCCACTTAATAAATACATTTATTATTAGTTATTTAAATAAAACAAGTGCATCTCAAATGTCATGTTCATTTGGTGAAAATGTACAAACACACACAGATATATACATATATTTGTTACAGTAAAACTCTTCTTTGATAGATTTTACACATGGATTGCAACTGCATTCATTTATACTTCTATATTCCTCTCTATATAGAAAAACATTTACTACACATTTTCAATTAATAAGATTTTAGGTTACTATTGTTTATCAACTGTCACGAATGCAGTTCGCTCCCTGCACTTGCTTTCATCCTTCGTTTCCTCTCCTTCTGTATAATATTTCTGTAATATATATCTATTTCTCTCTGTGACTATTTTTCTTATTCTATATTTTCACCTAGAACTAGTCCTGGTATTCACAGGGTTCTGTACTTCTGATCCCCACCAAATCGGTGCCGAAGAAACTTTGTGCTCTGTTTAATGACTTCGGGAAAGGCCCGAGAAAGCTTTCAGTATCTTCATTTTGCCGGCTTTCCCTGATTGAAGTTGGCAAATCCCTTGACCATACGCCGAAATATGCATGCTGCGCCACTATGGAAGGAAGTCCACGAAACGGCTTCGAAATACCCGACCGTCATTGACCTTCCAACCGCTGGAAAGCAAAGACTCTGAGCAATCTTCACCAGGGATCTTCATAGCACCCCGAATCCTCAATGTCCCATCCGGATGAGCCCACAGGAATTATAGAGGTTACCGGATCTCCCCTTGACGACCCAGCTACGAAAGTTCAGCGGCCTACTGGTGGTCCCCACACCGATGTACGGCGTTCTCCGAGCTCCCGAGTCCCGGACAGTTTGAAATGACCCTATGACCAGTTGTATATAACACTTGTCACCATTTATCTATTATTAGCATTTAATAAAATCTTTTCTTGTAAATCTTCCTCCCATCTTTGTCTCGCTATTCTTTACCTGAAAGACGAGGGCCATTGGTGAATTCCAGCCAATTAGTTAGCTCTCCACGGCACCTCCCCTTTTCCCATCCAATCTCCTCACTCCCCCCTCACCTATCTCATCTTTTATCTCATGATCGTGGCTTGCTTTGAGAATGCATTCGATTGCGTGTGCCTATAAACAACGCATAACATAACTATAAACAACATGTAACACAACTATAGAATGTCTAATTAAGAAATCTCATTGGATTACTCTGAAGTATGAGTTGAAAAATTCCAAATTGTTTTGTTTTTTTTCTTTCTGCCAAAAAATTCCATTCAGCTTATCACTTTGAGTAAAGATTTATTGTTGGGATTATCCCAATTCACCAGATGGTCTGGACTAGCATTTTTTTCGACTTACAAGTTTGAATTCTATCCAAGAATTTAGGAACCAGTGAGATATTGTCGTAGAATGTGACTTATTCTCATTAGTGTAGTTTTTGAAGTTGACCATATCTATATTAGCACTAATAATTATTATTGTTTTTATTAATAATTATTATTTAATCTGAATTTGTTTTTAAGATCAAATCTTCCACACACACAACAGAACAATTAATTTACTATGAAAAGTGTCATAAATGTACTGAGATACATCTGCAACTTACTAGAGGATCACCTTGTGCTGCATCAAATCCTGCCGATACAAGAACTAACTCAGGATTATACTGATATGCTATGGGTAAGATAACATGATGAAAGGCCGAAATGTAATCACCATCACCTTTTCCTCCCTAGAAAAAAGAATAAAACTTCAATAAAATTTTTAAATTCAATTGAAAATTTGTAATAGAAAAATAAGTAAAGCTTGAAAAGAATGCAGTGCCTATTGAAGGTTAACCAACTTTAAATCGGCAACAATCATGGTTATTGACAAAATAAGTAGCTGGAAAGCAATAGTGTGTTGATATAGTGAGTTGATTGGCCACTTATTACTTCCATACACACTGTTATTTTCTGTAATTCTACATCTTTTTTATTTTAATTATATCAGGTTGCAGAGAAAATTCCCAGAAAATTCAAGGCATCTGTTTCACAACACTGTACTAATCTTCCAGGTAATGACCATTGGAGCTAATAACCTTGTTTTTCCGCTCTACGAGTTGAAATACCTATTGCAATAGAAGTTTGGTTTTTGGGAAGTGAGGAAATCATCCAGGCCTCGTTTCACGTAGTCGTTGTTAGCAAATTCTTTTCAGCAAGAAAATTCGACAAAGATCAGAAGGAATGAAAATCGGATCGGGCAAAGTCTGGGGGATATGGTGGGTGAAACAATATTTTCTATCCAAGATATTGTAGTTTTTGCTATGTCTGTAAAGTGATTTGTGAACGTGTGTTGTCCTGATAGAGTACTACCCCCATTGTAATTAAGTAATGAAACTTTTCTTTCAGGGTAGCATGGAGATGTTCCAACAATTGAATTTACAAATCAGCTGTGATGGTTTTGTTTGATGGTAGCATTCCATAGTGTCTCACACCACGGCAATCCCACCAACAACTCAGCATCACCCTTCATTGTTGCAGGAGTGCTTTAACAATCTTCTGTAGGGATTCTCCCTTCTTCATCCAGGATACATAACATTCGCTTACATTATCCACTTTTTTTTCACCTACGACCAACCGATACAAAAAAAAAAACCAAAGACACCCAGTCTTTCCCACTGAAGCAGGGCAACAGCAATGGAGTATTACAACTGAATTTGGTCTGACAAAGCATGGAGTACCCATTTCATCAGTTTATATAAATATCTCAATTTCCAGATGTCCTTATGGGAGGCATACAGATCCTCTGCCAGTTCATGTAATGTTGCATCCTAACATTTGGTCTAGCATGTGCTCCAATGCTTCATCTTCAAACTTACTGGTCTCTCACTTCTAGAAACATTGCACAGATCCCATAAACCAGTGTCAAATTTTTTGCACTAGTCAAAGCATGTACTCTGTTCAATGACATAGTAATAAACACCTTCTGTAAGTTTCCAAATGCATCTTTCACTTTCTGCATCTTGTTTCCCACCATTCAAGTATTCATACAGCAATATTGTACACACACTTTCCATAGATACTAACATCATATTGTCACTATGGGCAGCCAAATACACTGCATAACTTTATTTCTCATGCACAGCAGTTTGGGAAGTTCTTACTGATTGCTAGCAGTGTATTACATTACTAAACTTTAGAATTTTCTGGAAACTTTCTTTACAACCTGATAGTTGATACAGTCATTTAAATCTTACATCTTGTATTACAATATAACTACTAATATAAATTCAATTACTAAATTACAATTATTTACACATTTTGAGAGACAATTTCTATGATAGAAAAATGCAAACTTTGCATTTCATAAAATTAGCATTTCTAATATTTTCTTTTAAGTGAGATCTTGTTTGCCAGATTCCCTCGTATCAATTTCAGACAATTAATAAAGCTGCATGTTGAGTTTCCCCAAGCTATCAGCAATGGACCTCTGGCTATTAGTTAGTTTTCACAAGAATGCATAGAAACAACCCAGTTGCTTGTTTGCTGAACCAATTTAGATTTAGCAGGTGGGAGGAATGGAAAGAGTAGGAAGAAAATATTGGAACACTAGTTTGATAATTTTAAAATTACTAAATATTTCCAGTATTTTTTTTTTTCACAATAGCTATAATGGCATAGGGATAAAATGTTAGTGAATATTAGATTAAGAAGAAAAAAAGGAACAGGAGAGATAAAGATCAGGAAGAATAGAAAGAAGAACAACAATGCCATTAAATCAAAGAGATAAATATTATGCCAATGGTAAAGATAACCAATGAAGGTCTTCCAAAGGATAATACAAAGTCATGCACAACTGGAAGAAAAAGCCTCAAGAGAATGGAAATGAATGAACTGAAGATATTGTAAGTATGGAAACCATAAAAATGACGGAACTACTTTATTTCTCCCAATTCTGAAGCAACTCTACTAGAGAAAAGTAGTCAGAGGATACCATATTTATTTGCATAATTACTTTTCTTGGTGCAGAAGGAATGCAAAAGAATGAGTAGCTTGGAACGCTATTTCTAAGGAGATTTGTCATTATAAAGTAGTCAATATTCAATTCTATTATAGACACATGAATGGAAAAAAGTAATAAAACTGCAAGTAATATTACAAGTTATTGAGAACAAAAGAAACAGAGAAGAGTGATTCCTCTCAGCTGCTCTTTTTAAAACAAACTGAGATAATAGAGAGTTTTCTTAGGAGCCAATGTACCATGCAAGGTACTGACATCATGAAGCAAGGAAGAAGTAGACAAACAAAAATGCTCAGTTTGCAATCAATTCAACAGATTTTTGACATTTTCAAACAAAAATTCAATCAAATTTATTTACCAATGCAAGAAACTTTAGTGAGTGTTTTGTTGAACTTAAATATAGTCTTTGGCTTCTCTTCTATGCTTGTGTTGATAAAATGTCTTTGAAAGTTGCGAAATTCAAATACCACTGATTGTTTTGCAATGAATTAATATTGATCACTTTTGGAATACATAGTTCCATTTTTTTTTCTTAGTAGTTATTACGATTATGATTATTATAAATTATTAATAGTGGGTACTCAAGGTCAACAAAGACTCGCAGACAATGGAATAATGGTTTACTCAACTATTAATTGCTTGTGCAAGTATTTGTCAAAACAAAGTCTATTACTAAGTTGCAATGCACATTTCATCATCCATATTGTTTCTTCAAGAAAGCTATAGCAGATCAGAAAAAGGTGCTGAATTGGCTCAGTGAAAGATGAATAGCGTACTTCAGATATATTGAAATATATTTTTCCAAGATAATTCACTTGAAACATTTCTTGTCCTCTCTTATTCCTGCATCTAATTATCTTCTACTTCTTTTTTTTTTTTTTGAATATAGTAAAGGCTTCTTTGTTTTTACATATAGGCTAAACAGAACAGAAGAACTAGGAGATAACAATTTGGATGAGATTGCTGATATTTTATAATAAAAGAACTACACACAAAACTTATATATTTTCTTGAGTGAAGAATTGTGTAACTTGTGAAAAATATAACCTTAAAGACATTGCTTCTACATGCCTACATTTAAATCTGCGACTATTTCAATGTAACTTTGTCATCACATATGTAATTC
Organism: Thereuonema tuberculata; assembly: GCA_023159025.1. Classification (NCBI taxonomy): domain Eukaryota; kingdom Metazoa; phylum Arthropoda; class Chilopoda; order Scutigeromorpha; family Scutigeridae; genus Thereuonema; species Thereuonema tuberculata. The sequence goes on from JAFIDM010001028.1 coordinate 3,634,121, forward strand.
TTTATTCTATTCATCATTTAACATAAATCCCAAGTACTTACTATTTAAGGAAATTTTTACCATTTTTTTAAAATTTCAGACCATTTCCTGTGATGGAACCACACGTGGAAAGCAGGTACTGGCAAAATATCAGTGAAAGTCTTTTGCTGTAAAGAATGATTAACAGACTGATGACATCAAAGTAAACAGGCTGTGATGAGGAATAACTGAATTCCAACAAAGCTAAGAAGAGTAGAAATCAAGGAACGTTCAGAGTTAATCTCCTTACATTTTGATGGACACAAGTCTTACAGATGGTCAGTAAATCAAGGTTGATCAAGACAACAAACTGATCTGACAGGAATCTGGTGTGTAAGGAAGTGAAATACAGAAGTCTTGTGAAGAACTAGAAATTTATCTGGGAAGCAGGGCATGTGGAATGAAGACATCAACATCCCGAACAGCAACAAGGATAAAATGAAACAAATGCTTAGAAGAGTGTATAATATGGAACAGGAATGGAATTAGATCACAGCAGAAAATCAGCAGAGGAATAGAACCATTATGAAAACACAGAAACAAAGATATCTAATAAAAAAAAAAAGCAATAGAAAAGCATATCAGTGGGGAACTTATAATAATTATTATTATTTTCAAAGATCTTTCAAAATGTGGATACTATTTTCTAAGCACCATGAAATCTGAATATGAAAATATAATTTTTATTTAAAACAGTATAAAATAAATAAGGAAACAATCACTTACTTTATTCCACGGAATGTTAATATTAAATCCTACGCCATTCCCTTTCCCAACTTTATCATAATTGGCATTTTCAGAGAAAGGAAAGAAGGAAGCATAATCATACCGATGAAGGGAAATGTACAGGACTCTACAAACCATAAAACATAGTGAATCACTTTACTTTTTAATTTCTAAAACATAAACAATAGTTTTCTTTTATTTATTTAAGATTACTCACTAACTTAAACCAAAGTATGCTTAACTTTTAATTATTTTTATTATTTTCATTTAATATTAACCATAATTATAATTTCTTACCAATCACTCCAAACCATTAAATGTAAATTAAAAAATGTGCAAATTCATAACCTATACTCAATAACATATATTAATATATAGGAAATGAAAAATAATAAAAGAACACTATATAATAAAAAAAATATATTATTTGTAAAATAACATATACACTTAAATATTTCTCAGATTTAAATCTAAATATCTAAACAGATTTTCCTTTCCCAAAGCAATATCACAAACAAAATAGATCTTCAGGAATATTTAATTAAATACAGGTATCTTTGATACAATCTGAATTCAACAATAATACACCAAAACAGCCAGATATGATTTGCTTACTAATTTCTGCAATCTTCTTTTCAAAATTATTATCGTCCTTACTTATTATGCACTGTTTCATTACTGATTATAAACACACATAAATTTACCTTCAGAAACTTCCCCATTTTTCCTAATTTTTTTTTCTGGAAAACATTTTACTGGAACCAGATTACAGACATCAAATTATAGACATTAAGCTCACATTGCTTTAGAATCTATATTATTTGCATTTATTTTTACCAGTACCTGTGAAGACAAGTTAACAAAGACAAAACGTAACTGTTTTCTGACTAATAATAATTGAGCAATGGTCAGGAGTGCTTGTTCAAATAAGAGACTATAAAATAAAAAAAATAAAAATATATTTAACACTATTGTTTGCCTTCCTAATTCTTTGCTATATGTACATTTATTTATAAGTGCTCACTTATACTTTAAAAAAAAAAAACCTACTGTAACATTGAGATTGAAAAAAAAATCAAATCTCCAAGAAAACTTAAAAATAGCCATACATAAAATAACTAATTACATACAGTAAAAACTACTTATACATAACCCAGTTGTACGTAGTTCTGGATTGTGCGCAATTGTTTGCAAGTCCTGGCGAAAATTGTATTTAATTACATATAAATTATAAGTTTCTAAGACATAAGTAACTGAGTTACACATAATTCGCCTTTATACATAGTATATTTTTGAAAACGACATTGCATTGTATGTATTTTTAACTATAGATATTTCCCCAGGTGTATCGTTACACAGCTTGGAGTTCCATCTCGATGTATAATCGTCATGTTCATGAGGTTTCTGGGAGGCTTCCTTCCTACAAAGGTGGCTTTTAATGAAAGGTCAGTCAGAGACAAAACTGTGGGCATCCAACTAAACGAATTGATGAAACCTGTGTTCCCTTCATTTACTTCAGTCCCTCCGTTGCAACCATGGGTAATAAAAGGAATAAAAGTTACTCTTTAGAGGAAAAAGTGAGATTTATTTGGGAAGTGAAAGACAACCCACAAAAATCAAAAGCAGAAATGCGAGTAACTTAAATATAAGTTACATCACATTATGTGAAGGAGTTAATTTCAGAAGAATGTTGAAAGTTAGGGTCAAAATCTGTAAAGCACATCCTTCAACAAAAAGGGATGTAGAACCCATAAATGATTTCTTCTTATTCGAATAAAAACGACACATTTTCTTTTGCTTGCAAATAGTTTCGGTTTTACTACTTCTATAGGGATTACATAACTTAAAGAAAGGGTTTTACACTGGAGCCATCTGTTGGCGAAAAAATGAACTTAAATCACATTAAACCAAAGGTTTCTACACTCCCTCCCATTAAATATCGTTTCCCTCTAAAAAACACAGTCTTTGAATCGGTCTTTTTGTAAGAGTTCCATTAGGGAATTTAATTTCACAAGATCTAACACGTCCATCTCTACCTTCATATGTCTTCATAACTCTTGCCATTCTCCAGTACCACCTTGATTTATTTATCTCTTCGACCAGGACGATGTCATCTTGTCGTATAGTTCTTTTGGTAGGCTTACTCTTAAATTCTTTGAGACCTGTAAGATATTCATGACTCCATCTTGACCAGAAGTTATTCAGTAGTTTCTGACGTAACCTCCACCTTTTTCGTATCTCAACTTCCATGTGAGAACATCCATTTATGGTATTTGTGGTCTCTGGCAAACTTGTTATCCTTTTTCCTGTCAAAAAATGTGCGGGAGTTAAAGCTTCTGGTTCGTGTGCTTCATTGTACACGTAGGTCAAGGGTCGAGAGTTGATCACTGCCTCAACTTCCGCTAAGGTCGTATTCAATTCTTCATAATTTAACCGGGCTCTTCCTAAAACCTTTTTTAGACAGGTCTTGACTGACCTTACCATTCTCTCCCACCAACCTCCCCACCAGGGAGCATGTTCTACTATGTATCGCCACATAATTCGCTTTTCCGTTAAGAAATCTTGGAATCGTTCGTATTTGAATGACTTAAACAACACCTTCAACTCTTTATCTGCTTTCTTGAAAGTTCTTCCGTTGTCTGACCATATAACAGCTGGGACGGCTCGTCTGGCCATAAATCGCTTGAGTGACAATATAAAACATTCAGTGGTCATGTCAGTCACTAATTCTAAATGAACAGCTCTCGTAGTAGCACATGTAAATAATGCGATGTATGTTTTTGTTTCGTCCTTTAAGTAAAGTGGGCCTGCAAAGTCAATTCCAGTGATGTTGAACGGATCACTCTGCACGACTCTTTCTTCCGGAATTGGTCCTGCCACATCTGTCATCTTTTTGGCATGTAGTCGTCTACAGATCACACACTTTGAAATCATACTCTTAATCTTTTTTCTGGCTCGTGGAATCCAGAATCTCGTACGTAACTCACTGAGGGTCTCAGTGATACCTCCATGTAGAATTCGTTTATGACAATCTCTAATGATCAACTGTGAGATGTGGTGTTCTGTTGGTATAATATAGGGTTTTTCATCTCAGGATCCAATGATGAGAATTGCAATCGGTTATTTAGTCGTATAATGTTATTTTTATCTAACTTTACAGTAGCATTTCTCAAAATAGACGTCAGGGAAACCTTATTTTCTTTAATTAATGCTGCGAGCTCCTCGTGGAAATGTTCTTGTTGAGCTCTTCTTATCCAAAACATCTCTGATTACTGTAATTCCTTTATAGTCAAAGGTCCCATTGTCCTTTTCTTTGTCTTTGTATTATTGACAAACCTTTGAATCCATGATGTTACTCTTAATAACTTGTTCCAATTACTAAATCTTTCAACATCGAAGAGGGCCTCATCTAAAATCGTTAGATGAGCTGCTGTGCTTTTCTCACTCTGTTTTTCATATTTTATTAAAGATTTAGGCCAATCACATTCTTTTCTTCTTAACCAATCTGGCCCGTTCCACCACAATGAATTGTTTTGAAGTGTGGTGACATCAATCCCTCTCGTCACTAGATCCGCAGGGTTATCTACTCCAGCGCAGTGCCTCCATTGATCCGGTTTCGTAGATTGTTGTATCTCTCTTACTCTTGCTGTAATGAAAGGTTCTCGTAACTTTGTATCTTGTATTCTAGCGAGCGTTATCGCAGAATCCGTCCAAAATATCATCTGTTGGATTAAGAATTTCCATTTTAAGTCCTTTATTAAACGAGTTGCCAGAAGAGCTGCCATCAGCTCCAACTGAGGAATTGTCATCTGTCGTAGTGGAGCTACTCTGGATCATGCGAAACAGAACGTGGTGCAGATCTCGTTGTCTAACTGTACTTTTGTATAAACCACCACTCCATATGCCTTCGGACTTGCGTCGCAGAAAACATGTATCTCGCAACAAGCATTCTTGTCATCCCATTTTAAATAGTGCCTAGACACACTTATGAGCTTGATTTTCTTAATTTGCTGCAGGTATCCTTCCCATCTGATTTGTAGGTCTAGTGGAAGTTCTTCGTCCCAGGTCAGCTTGGCTCTCCATAAATCCTGAAACAGGATTTTACATCCCACGATGAATGGCTCCACCAGTCGTAATGGGTTGAAGATCTTCGCCGTAGTTTGAATAACGCCTCGTTTCGTGTATGCATTATCGTTTATTTCTTCTGTTAGTTCATCGACATTAACTCCTAGAGAATCATCCCTTTTGTTCCATTGGAGCCCTAGAACCTTGGTATTATAGCTGCTATCTGTTGTTGCCTCGGTCCCTTCTAATTGGTTGAAAAGGTCTTGAAGATTTCGTGAATTTGAATTCCATTTCACAAGCTCCATGTTTGCTTGTTTCATTACTGCCTTTGCTTCCCAAAACAGATTGTAAGCTTCTTCCTCCGTCTGCAGGCTGTCAACCAAATAATCAACATAGAATTTCTCCATCAATCTCTGACATGTTGATGGGAAATTATCTTGTGTTTCTTCTAAATGATGTCTTATTGTGGCATTTAGCAAAAAGGGACTTGCTTTCGTTCCGAACATTACTCGTGTAGATCTGTATGTCTTTAATTGCAACTGTTTATGTTCTGGAATTTCTTTTATCCAGAAGAACCTTAGAGCATCTCGATCCTTTGTTGAAACAGATACTCGGTGGAACGCCTGCTTGATATCACTTGTAATTCCGATTTGTCCTGTTCTGAATTCGATTAGGATCTCTCTTAATTTTCTTAGCTGGTTGGGTCCCTTGTATAGACAATCGTTAAGGGAGTTCGAACCCTTTCCATGTGAAGAAGCATCGTACACGATTCTTAATTTGGTTGTTGAACGTCCTTCATTGATGACTGGTCTGTGCGGGATGTAATACAACGGATTGCCTGGTTGTATTTTGTTATCAGCTATTTCTTCTATCACTCCATCTATTAACTGTTTGGTAATTACCTCGTGATATCTTCTGAAGGTGTCCGGTTCACGTTGTAACTTTCTTATTAATGTCCAAAATCGTCTAAGTGCTGTTTCTTTGTTATCATCTAATTCTTTACAATCTAGTTTCCATGGTAACTCTGTTTCGTACAGCTCCTCATTCCATGAGATGGACTTTTTGAAGTGATTTACTGCTTCCGACTCTGGAGGATCAGTCAGCTTTTCCGGAACTATTCCTATGACTTCCAATTCCCAAAACTTTCGTAAGACGTCATTTGTATTTTCATGTATAGCAGTTTGGTTTACAACTATCGTCGCCGCAAGTTGATCTCCTGATTCATTTACATTTGCATGTCCCATAAGACTCCATCCAAATTTCGTTTTGATGGCTCGTAGTTCCGGTGTAATGCTAATAGATTCATCCAACGCTAACTTCCAATAATTATCTGCTCCAATTAATAAATGGATTTCTTCATCTTGTTTGCCAGTCCATGTCTCGAATGTAATACCTTTGTTTTGTAGAATCTTACGTAAAGTTGCATCAGGGGCTCGATTTGGCAATTTTGTGACATAAGGCACCTCAATGGCTTTGATTTGCACCGACACGTCTTCTTTAGATGGATGAGTTAGACTTAACGAAATCACGTTGACTTCATGTGGTTTGGAAGCTCTGCTTCCAAACGCTCGTACATTAAGACTGCCTTTCTTGATTTGTAGCAATGAAAGTTCATCGACTAGTTTCTTAGAAATGAATGTACCTTCGCTTCCTTCGTCCAGCAGACATCGCACGTTCTTGACTTGCTTTCCGTTTCTTATCTTAGCTATCACTGTCTGAAGGAATACGCTTGGCAATTCTCGTATTACTGTTGCAACCGACTTGTCTTCTTCACTATTTGTTTGTTCACTTTCCTTATGCATGCAAACCCAGCTGTGGTGATCTCGTCCGCATTTCCGACATTTGCTTTGACTTCGACAATCTCGTATTCGGTGATTAGGTCGTAGACATCGAAAACATAAACGTCGCTTCTTACTTTCTTCTCTTCTTTTGATTTTATCCAATGGAGAATTTCTGCTTAAATGATCCGTTTCATCACAGAAGACACATTTATCAGCTCCAGTATACAGTGCAGCTGCTGTTCCTAGTTTATCTTGTTGTCCTGTTTTCATTGTGTGTGTCTTACGATCCGATTCTTTTACATTCATTAAATCAGGTTCTATCTTGCTTTCTACCTGAGCTGATCTTTCACGACTCTCCACTTCGGTTTTAAGATGCTCAATGAATTTGTTCACTTCCCATTCTGCTGGGTATTTCTTTGTAAAGTCAATTCGAATGATTTCCGGAACACATTAATGACCCGTATGTTTTAGTATCAACCTCCATTGTCTCCAAACTCCTTATATTATATTCACAATGATCCAATAAATTTCTTAAAGCTACTACATCTTGTACTCGTTTTACCTTGGGTAGGTTTAGTAAAGCTTTCATATGTTCATTGATGATAATTTCCTTCTTTCCATATTTGTTAGTCAAAAGTTCTACAGCTACTTCATAGTTCTTATCATTGATAGCCAATCCCTTCACAACACTCAGCGCTGGTTCTTGTAGTTGTGACTTTAAATATAACAGCTTGGCTTCAGGTTTTAAATCATTGTTGGTGTGAATACTAAGATTGAAACACGCCCAAAACTCCGTCCATTTTGTTATCTCTCCACTGAAATTTGGTAAATTAATTTTGGGAAGTTTTACCGATTCTCTTTCGTAGTTCATCAGGGACCCTTTCATATTTGCATTTGATTTTTCCGTATTTTGTCTTAGGCTCTGAGCATCTTTTGATTGTTCGCAAAATCCCATCAAATCTGTATATCCATCAATGATTTTTTCTTCATATTCAATTTCTATTAGAGCATCTTTTTCGAGTTCATCGCCATCAAGATGATTAATTAATTCCTTGTTAATCTCCTTTAAGGCCTTTTCCTTAACTTTGAGTTGTGCTTAATACCTTTTAATTGTAAGTAAATCGGGTAATGGCTTTTTTAATTCAGCTTCAGCTAGATTCAAAATGCGACTTGTGGCTTGTTTTAACGTGGTCCGTTGTCTTTTGAGTTTATCCATATTGTAGGATTTATAAGTCTTATTCTTATTCGTACAGTCTTACTTTTAATTTCTTTCAAAATTATCTTTAGACAGTTTCACTTTGTATTCGATTGCTTATCACAAATGTTCAGGCCTAATTTTCGCATTAACCAACTGCTTAGTTCATAAAAGTTATTAATTCTTACTGTAATTCACTGAAATCCATGTCCATTTGTTTCCTGAAGGTCTTTCCCGGGTTTCGGCACCATTATCATTGTAGAACCCATAAATGATTTATTCTTATTCGAATAAAACGATACATTTTCTTTTGCTTGCGAATAGTTTCGATTTTACTACTTCTATAGGGATTACATAACTTAAAGAAAGGGTTTTACACTGGAGCCATCTGTTGGCGAAAAAATGAACTTAAATCACATCAAACCAAAGGTTTCTACAAGGGAAAATTTGCAGATAAGGAAAAGTGAGTGACAATGTGATGGAAAATTAGTGAAAATTTGGTGAGTCTTTGGTTTTCATTTATCTTAGAACTGTAATTGTGTAATGGGTATAGCTACAGTACTTTATTCAATCCCTTAAAGTTTCTTAAAACACAAAATCAGAAAACTTCTATGAAAATGAATACACTATTTTCAAATTGACAGTTTTACAGTTATGGATATCATATGTTGAAAAATATGTATCTAAGACACAAATGTTTATTACGAGTGTTCTTATTTAAGTTTAATTAAAAATTAAGTTGAACCTGATTTGTAAGTAATTCTTAGTTATGCGTAATTTAAAATTTTACCTTGAATTACATGTAAACCAGTTTCTACTGTATTTATTTTTTATTATAAAAATTCTAAATTTTGATGCTATTTGACCGATTAGCAAAAATTGCTAATAAAGATGGTTTAACTCCTGTTGAAGAGCCTCATTTTTGTTTTATTGTAATAAAATTGTCATTTATTTGAAAACTTAACTATCATCTTCATGGCTTCCTTCACTGCTCATCTGAAAACTTCAGTTGAATTTTCCTGGCATTTCTGGATAATTCAATGCATTGTACAGGACATAAACATTTATCTCCATGTATGTCTATACATCCAAGGCAAGCATCAGCTACTGGGCAGGTCTATAGATGTTGGATAGAGGAATGACTTGAAGATATGTAAGTTAGTGGCAATGAAAGGAAACTAGAGTCATCCCGAACTGAGGCGACTAGATCATGAGAGGGTGGGAAGTCAGTTGGTGGAGGAGCTAAACTCAGGAAAAACCGCAAAAGCTTTATGACATTCTAGTGATATGGCAAGAAAGTGCTGCCATCAAATAAGTGCGGCCCCTACTGCCTTAAAACTTAGCTTTGTTATGTAAATAATAGAATTATATAATATGATGATATTAATTGTTTTTAATGTTTTCATTTGTATTATCCCATTATTATCAGTTTTAAAAAAATGGATAACTTGAAAAAGGAAGGACGTTGGTTTTTCCTTCCGAAAATTTTTATTTATTTTATATAATATCTTAATAAATAAGAAGGTAAGAAGACTTTAATGTATTAGAGGAAGGATCATCAAAGGCTAAAGGATGGAACCCGTGACAGAAACCGAAGGGTAGACGGGACTTTTTAGGTGAAATCAACCCGTCTAGGGGAGAAAACTAGGAGGGGGAGGGGGTTTGGCTTAGGGTTTACTGCCCTATCCTTTAAAAGTCCATTGTAAAGAAACCCAACAGTATTAGCCGGACAGATTTAAGGAAACGACTTAGAAAAGTTAAAAGGAAAAATGATTTGCGAATTGCTACATGGAATGTGTTAAGCCTTTACAGACCTGGTGTTTTAATAGATGGAAGGAACAACTAGAAAAATACAAAAGTATTACTGCATTACAAGAAATGGAAAGGATCTGGTATGAGAGATTCTGATAATTACACCATATTTTATAGTGGACATTCAAATAATACTTTTGGCACTGGCTTTAATAAACATCTGAAGACATTAATTCTTGGTTTTAATGAGAGTGTGTGTTCTACAAGGATAAAAATGAAATTCCAAAACCTTACAGTGATATTTGCACATGCACCTATCGAAGATGCAGATGAAAAAGATAAAGATAACTTCTATGAAATATTGGAGCATACTCATGATATTGCACCTAAGTACGATATAAAATTAATTTTGGGTGACATGAATGCCAAGATTGGTCAAGAAATTGCATTTAGACCAACTACTGGGAAAGACAGTTCCCATAAAAACTGCCACAATAACGACTTCCGGTTATTTGCTTGCAGCAAGAACGTGATTATTAGAAGCACCTATTTTACTCATAAAACAATTCATAAGATGACTTGGTGTTCTCCTGACCATATTACTAGGAATCAGATTGATCATGTTCTTATTGATCGCAGACATACATCGGATATCATGGACATTAGAAGTATGAGGGTGCAGATTGCGATTCTGATCATTTTCTGGTGCTTGTTCAATATAGACACAGAATATCCTGCATCAAAGAGAAGAAAAGTCAGAAACAAAAATGTGATATAAAGAAATTACAGGAAGAAAATTACAAGGAGGAATATCAGAAGAAAATCATGGAAGAACTAAAACAAGTACCTTCAGAAAATGAGCTATCTATCGAAGATCACTGGACGAGGATTAAATAAACAGTGAAGGGAACTGCACAGAAAGTTTTAGGATTTGAAAAGAAAGCAAAGAGAAACAATGATGATGAATGCAAGCAGATAGTTGATGCAAGAAATAGAGCCAGGCTTAAGATGTTGAATAGATTAACAAATGAACAAGAATATAAGGAAATAAAGTATGCAGAAGAAAGAAAAGAATGAAAGAGAAAGAAAGAATAAAAGAAATAAAATTACTATCTGAAAACAAGAACATTAGATTAATGTATCAAAGAACAGGATAATTTAAGAAGGGTTTTCAACCTAGAATAACATTCTGTAAAAAGAAAGATGGAGAACTAACTAGAAATAAAACGAAGTGATGAAGAGATCTGGATAGAATACTTCAGACAACTTCTAAATCTTTCAGAGGAAGAAGAGGATGAACATCTGTATATTCCAAATAAGGAGGAAAATGAAGAGCAAAATGTATTTGCTATGGAACCGTCTTACTTGGAGATGGAAAGAGCCATCAAGGATCTTAAGAATAGTAAGGCACCTGCAGAGGACCTTATAACAGCTGAAGAAAGGAGGTAATGAACTCTGGGAAGAGATTTACTTTTTATTACATGAGATATGGCAAAAAGAGGAGATGCCCAAGGAGTGGTATTCAGCCATTATCCAACCGATTCATAAAAAAGACGATAGATTGGAATGTCAAAACTACCATGGTATCTCTTTACTTAATGTCACTTAAAAGATTTTATCCAAAATTATTGCATAGACTCACCCCATATATTGAACATATAATAGGAGAATGTCAATGTGGTTTCCACTGAAACAAGTCCACTATTGATCAGATCTTTGCTCTTAAGAGTATTTTAGACAAATGCTAGGAATATAATGTAACTATACACCAGCTCTTCATTGACTTTAAGCAGGTATATGATTACTTAAGACTGATATGAAAGGACAAGGAGACCAGTGAAAGATTTAGAAATACCAGGGAAATTAGTACATCTTGTGAAGATGACCCTTAAGGATACCAATGCCAGGGTCAAAATCCAGAATGAGTTATCAGACTATTTTATTACTAACAAAGGCTTGTAGCAAAATGATACCTTATCTACACAATTATTTAACCTATGTTTGAAGAATGTCATCAGGAAAATTAGGTTAAACCCAGGAGGAACTAAATATAACAGAACTTTACAAATTCTGGCATACGTTGACGATATTGATCTAGTTGCTCGTACTAAAATAGGTTCAGAAGAAGGTTTTCTGGAACTGGAAGAAGCAGCCAAGAAAGCAGGACTCAGTATAAATTATAAAAAAAAACAAAATATATGATAAATACAAGGGAAATGCATAGATATAAGGAAGTTGAGTATTTACAGATGAATAAATATATGTTTGAAAGAGTTGATACTTTCAAACTCTTGGTTCTAATATTGATATCACTGAAAAAGAAATGAGAATTAGGTTGAAATTAGAGCAAGAATCACTGCAGGCAACAGTGCTTACTATGCCTTTCAGAAAGATCATCATCACTAATCTCCCGTAGAACAAAAATTACAATACATAAAACAACGGTCAGTCCCATTGTGACTTATGGGTCGGAGACATGGGTACTTACTGTTGCAGATGCAAAAACCCTTAACATATGGAAGAGGAAAATTCTTCGAAAAATTTATGGACCAACCTTAGACAATGGGTTATGGAGAATTCATTCTAACTAAGAGCTCAATGATTTATATCAACTGCCTAATCTACTTATGGTTATTAAGAGAGTAGGATTGAGGTGGCTGGGAGACTTAGAGAGAATGCCTTAAAACACCATGGCAAAAAAGATTTATAATGGAACACCTGGGGGTAGAAGGTGTGCTGGAAGACCCAGGAAAAGATGGCTGGATGATGATGATGATAAAGATATCAGAATGCTAGAGATCAGAAATTGGACGATGAAAGCAAGGAATAGATCAGAATGCGCAATATTATAAGGAAGTCAAGCTCACAAGGGCTGAAGTGCCACAGAGTAAGTAAGTAAGTATGTCTATATACATTCTTAATTATCTTATTCTTAATCGTAATACATAATAACATTTTTAGAAAATTTAGAAAACACACATTTCTCAGAACGAATACTTTCCATTGATTTTCCTGATTTGAGTCTCATTTTTAATTTACTCATGAATCATATTTACTTAGCTAAATAAACACTAAATCAACTCCTCCATCATTTATATATATTTTATATATATATTTATTCGGGGTGTCCCAAATTGAAGTATACACTCTTTGAAACGTTATAGCTCAGCAACGAAATAAGATAGAAATATAAGGTGTGTTGTAATTTATTCCGTAAACTTCCTTAAGCCCATACATGTTCAAAATGTCCACCTTCTGCCACAGTAAAATCCCAACACCAACGTCGAACAGAGCGACATACCGACTGGATTGTAGCCAATGGAATGTCATTGATGAAATGTTCAATCTGCTCTCTTAATTCCGTCAGTGCTTGTGGGTTTGTGGCATACACCATGTTCTTCAAAGTTCCCCAAAGGTAGAAGTTGAGAGGGGTTAAATCGGGAGATTGAAGCGGGAACTCCGTCGCACTTCCTCTTCATCCTATCCATCTGTGATTGAATGTGTGATCGAGGAAAGTTCTCACATCGATATGAAAGTGAGGAGGAGTCCCGTCTTGTTGGAAGTAAACCTCATTTCCATTCTCGAAGAGATCATTAAGACGTGGAATGATGAGTTCCAACATCTGCAGGTAAGTCTGACATGTGACAATACGTTCGAAAATGTACGGCCCAAGTAATTCTCTGGAGGACAGACCTCACCATACCGTTATCCCTGGAAGATTGATGACCTTTTCTTCAATGATGTTTGGGTTTTCATTAGCCCAATACACACAATTATGACGATTAATTGTGGCATTAAGTTTGAAAGTTGCTTCATCTGACCAAACAATTAAGTCTTGAAAATCCTCCCTTTCGTCACACTTGTGCAGGAAACACTCACAAAATTGCAGTGGCCTATCTGGATCATCCTCATTTAGTGTGCGGACAAGTCGCGGAATGTAAGGCTTCCATTTTTGACCTCACAAAATTCGATGAACACTGGATTTGGTCACACCAATTTCATGAGAGCATTGCCTCACTGACTTCTTTGGGGATCGTACAAAAACCTGCATGACGGCATCAACACTTGTTATCAGTGGAACTTCTCTTTCTCCCGCACCGATCTTTCAACACATCTTTCAGCGTTCCTTCGGCTTCAAACTTGTCTCGGAGTTTTGTTATTGTTACCCTTGTTGGCGGTGGTGAACCAAATTCAACCCTCCAATGTCGTTGAACCTCAACAACATTCTCCACTTTCCAATAACACTTCAGTATCCACTTACAGTCATCGAATGAAAGTCTCACCGCCATATTGGTTTCTAAACAAATGGACAACAATGAGCGTTTTGCTATGCTTTTCCAGCACCATCTGGATCATACACAACACACTTTATATTTCTATCTCATTTCGTTGCTGAGTTATAACGTTTCAAAGAGTGTATATAGTGGAACCTCGCTATTCATACACAATCCGTTCTAGGAGGCAGTTCGAATTGCGATTTGTACGAATGGCGAATCATTTTTTTACATAAGATACAATGTAAATTGGATTAATCTGTTCCAGACCCACATATGATTGCTTATATAAACCTTTGTAATAATATGTTAAGCCTAAAATACATAAAAACTACGAAAACAATAAATATGTAGGCCTCTATTATTATTTATTTCTTTTTCAATATAGACGATATGGTTGATTTCACCAAGCCATACTGAGTTGCCAGGTCAGAGACACGAGTTCCACTTTCAAACTTCGCAACAATTTCTTTTTTTCAATTCAATTGTCATTCTCACTGCTTTCCTTTTAGGCTTAGTTGAATCAGTAATCTTTTTTAGACCCATGGCTGCACTATTTTCTGCTGCGAATAGGTGCAGAACGCATAATAATAAGCAGAACAGTAACAAGAAAATTAGGGGTAGCCAATGAAAAATCATGAAGTGATTTATTTTACATTTCATTTAAAATTATTTCAGTGTTATGGATATCTACAGGTGACTTATGTAAATGTACAGTGTACTTATCACTGATATAGTCTGCTACAATTCTTGAACTGAGTGATATTAAAATAATAATAAATCCTTCTTGAGTATCAACTTGATACGTACCACCAAAACAAGTTCTCAAAGTAATCCTTTGAATGTTAATAACTTAATAATAAGCACACTTCTTAATAACTATTGCAAATATATGAAGTGATTGTTTTAATCGATATCTGTACAGTTCACACATATGCGAGAGTTCACTTCTTATGCACAGTAAATCAATATTGAATATTAATGGCCTTTCTCTATTTCACCTTTGTGAATATATATAGGCTTTCTCTACCCTTGTGTGTTCACGAGAATCATTCGATTAATGCAATTCACCTATGTATATGTTTTCTCACTACGTATTATTAATGGTTTCTTTCACTGTAGTATGAAAGCACTTTATCTTTATTATTTTTATAAAGATATTAAATAATAATTAATATTAGGCTTTTCTATTAAGTACAACCTTATGCGAATAAATGTACTTTAGTAATTGTACTACTTAATAAACAGTCAAAGTCCGATGTAGTGCGTCGGTATCTTCGTCTTCGCAATGGGATAGCACCCTACAAAATGGAAGTAATAAAATATTTTAATTACTTACAGTCTGTCGTCTCAGCTTTGCCTTTCACCTCGGCGACGTTGCTGCAATGACAAATATTTGTAGTGCTGCCGCCAGTCCGTTCTCGATGCACAATTAATCCTAGTTACTGATGAACACTTCACCCTTTTTGGAACTTCAAACATGGCGCGTAATTGCCGCACATCTGCTTCCTTGTTCCCATAATTCTTTGTAAAAGTTCATCTGCTGTATAACCAATGACACTGGCTACCGAGATATCCAATTGAATTCTTCTTAATTCAAATTCGTAATTAAGTGTGGAACAACTTCAGCTAGAATTAAATTCACTTTTATATTTAATTCATAAACAGTTCTCAATAGAATAATAACTGCACCAACACACCTTAATCCAAAATGGCTCAGACCAAGTTTCACTTCGCTCAGTTGAACTTGTTGAGAATTCCCCAATCTT
The DNA here is from genome assembly GCA_023159025.1 of Thereuonema tuberculata. Lineage (NCBI taxonomy): Eukaryota > Metazoa > Arthropoda > Chilopoda > Scutigeromorpha > Scutigeridae > Thereuonema > Thereuonema tuberculata. The sequence goes on from JAFIDM010001028.1 coordinate 3,649,701, forward strand.
TGTCTTCAATTACAAGAACGGTATTCCTAATAAAGGTTGCTTTGTCCTTAATAATTATACTTGGATAAGTTCTCGTGTTGAAGTATAAATATAATAAAGTGGGTTATTATTCACTGGATAGTCCTCCTCACATCAATATTAAATTATCAGTTCTAAACTAAATCTATTAACATCTCGTTCCTTCATAAAACTTTCCTTTCGTTTCATTTCCTTAACTTATAACGCCTCACAGTGGACTTCATTGCACTTCATTTCATTTTCCAAAACGAACACTTTGTCCTGAACTTTTAGAGCTGACTAATATTGCATTCCAACTGCCGAGACAAATTAAACGCACCTTTTGTGCTAAGCTTTTAGAGCCGATCAATTCGTACACTTACTGCACACACTACTCGAATGCCCACACACTGTGTCAAAACTATTACTTCGTTTTATGATGTATGTTAGCGTTACGTAGTCTCATAATCTGCATATTTAAATTACGACTACTCACATTCACTTTGAGGGATGGAGATATAATAAACAAAATAATCTTGGAGAAAAAAAAAAATTCTTTTCAAGCAAAATAAATCTTCTTTTTATTTTTCCTTTTTACTCTGACTAATTAAATTATTTTTATAAACATAATTTAATATCCTAGCATTTGTAATAAAAATAACAATAAAATATCACAAAGTTTCACGAAGCTTGCGTGGATGATGCATAGCGTACGGAAATATGATGCTAGCACGATACTGAACTGAAGCGACCGCGTGGCACAGCCAGTACCGAGGTCACGCTGTCTGAATCGCGAGCAAGCGTACGAATAGCGAGTTCAATTTTACTTGAAAAAGTTGTACGAATAACGAGTTGTACAAATAGAGAGGAGGACGAATGGCGGGGTTCCACTGTACTTCAATTTGGAACACCCTGTATATGTACTATAATTTCAGTAAAAAAATTCAAACTAATTTGGAAAACAAACAAAATTTTCTTTGAAACAGTAGTGTCCAGTAGAGAAACTATCAATATTAGATCAACTTTAAACAAAACAAACAAACGTTTTAAAAAAGACTGAAATTTTGAAATGTATGCTTTTTGTGGTTTTTGATTTACTTTTAATCTGATAATGAATGCTCAGGAAAATATTCAAGGAACATTTTGTATTATTACATTCCTACTTGGTGTTAATTAATCTACAAATTCTGCAGCTATAAATTGTAACTTACTCAATTAATAAATTGAATTACAGCTGAGTTTTTAAATTAGTCTAGACTGAATTACAGCTATGAGTTTTTAACTTACTCTGGACTGAATTACAGCTATTAGTTTTAACTTACTTTGGATTGTCTTCAAACATACTCTGTGTTCCGTCACCATGATGCACATCCCAGTCCAAAATTAAAACCCTTTAAGGTAGAAGAACAAAACCTCCTTGTAATTAACCAATATAAATTAATAAATACAGGACATCTATTTATCAATATTTCACAGAAATGGAAACAAAGAATAAGGAATTTACCTTTCCAACTTGTATTTGGTCACTGCCATCTGGGCTGCAAGGGCAACGTTATTAAAGAAACAAAACCCATTGGGTTCATTTCTCATTGCATGATGGCCAGGGGGTCTAAGAAATATAGAAAATCAAAATTACTTCTATTTTTTTTTTTTTTGCATGACTTTACCTTTAGTTTTCCAGGTGAATTTTCTGTGAGATAACAATCTAAGATTTTCCTACTAATTTAAAACGTTATTAACATTACACAAATTGTATAAATCAGACAAGAACATCTAAAGAACTTTATTATGTTAACAATTTCTTTTGCATTGGTTTAGGAAAATTAACTTGGTCCTAGCTGAAGCAATTCGGTGATTAATTTTGATGAAATACTTGATGTACTTGAAATACTTCTCTTCTTTAGAAAACCAGTGCCATGATTCTAAACACATTAAGTGACAATATCAAAATGCTTTAATGTATATTCCATTGATTGATGTAAAAAACAACATTACATACATGAATTTCATAAAAGGAATATATAATAAAAACATAGAGAGAGCTACAAGTTTTGTTCAAGGGCTTGAACGTCATAAGGCTACGATGATAAAATTGCATTAGCTGTTGCATCCTGGGTTACCTGAAGACTTAGAGCACAAGGTTTCATTCTTCCCGCTAGGGAGGAGATATGGTATTAGCCGAACTTACCATGATCTACATCAAAGAAAGAGCCATGAAACTCTTACAAATTGGTGAAACCCAAAATTTGACTTGCATAAGAGCTACATCGATGACTTGATTTTTGTCACTATCAGTACTATTCAACTGGAAATTAAAGATGTTTTTTCTATGATTTCCACAGAGATTCAATTCGATAATGAATTGGAAAATAACCAGTCTATCTTATTTCTTGATTTAAAGATCACCAGATACAGCTCCCATATGGTTTCATCTACTTAAAGCAAGCCAACTGCAATTTAAATTACCATGAACTTTAACTCATACGTTCCCATGACATACAAACCCAACATCGTCTCCATGATGGTACACTGGGCTTATCAACTGTGTTCTACAGAGGAGTTATTTAATGAAGAACTAGTTAAAATTCAGAACTTGCTTTTACACAACGAATATTCCCAAGTTCACTGTTAACACAAATGTGTGCTAACATTGGAAATATGTTAAGTGTTGAAATGTATTAC
>JAFIDM010001028.1:3652779-3689525 GCA_023159025.1 Thereuonema tuberculata
GTAATACATTTCAACACTTAACATATTTCCAATGTTAGCACACATTTTGCAACAGCTGAATATCCAACTGGCAGCCACTACGTCTAACACCATTCAAACCTTTATTTCACCCAAGGAACATAAGGAAAATGTTATAGATCAATCGGCATTATCTACAGTATACCATGCCTACACAAACCATGCGTTTACATAGGCGAGAGGGGCAGGGAGCGCCGAAAGCCTACAGTGTAGCACGATAGACCTATCAAAAAGAACGATAGATTATACTACACTGCCAAACATGCTCTAATATTCACCTCTCCAATCCTATAATTCGAGACAGAGAACCAAATGTATTCAAAAGGAGATGTAAGGAATCTGTCTCCACCAACAAAAATGCCTACAGTTATAATGTTTCCATCATAAAGAATACCCATCCCAGATTCAAATAAAATAAAAAATACGTCTAATAGTAATAAATAACATGGGCAGAAAAGGTAATTTGTGGTATGGAAACAGAAAAAAATAATAATTAAAAAAAAAAATGTAACATATCCCTCCCTATTCAAATCGCAGCAGTCGGCTCACCTCAAAGCTAAAGCTGAAAAATACAGAAATATAACCTTAACTAATCGAGCTTTATTTTTATTTTATATTTTTTTTATTTTTTCTGTGTTTAATTTCATTTTAATTTTTATTAATTTTATTATTTTTCTCCTTTTTTTATGTTTATTTTTATTAAATTTTTTTCCCTTTCCTTTTCATTTTCTTTTAATTTAATTAATTTCTCTTCTTTTTTTTTTTAATTATTAATATATGTTTATTCTTATACAAATTTTTACCTCTTTTTAATTTTCTTTTTTTTAAATTTATGTTTATTCTTATATAATTTTGTTGCTGTTGTTTTATCTTATTTTTTATTCCGAGATAAAACACCCCCTTATGAAGCTCGCCTCCCTACTGGCAAGAATGGAACCTTGCGCTCTAGTCAGCAGATAACCCAGGATGCAACACCTCATCTATTTGCATTTCAAAATCTTATACCATTATAACAGCCAGTGTGATTTTATCATTGTAGCCTTTTAATGTTCAAGCCCTTAAACAAAATTTGTAGCTATCTCTACGCTTTTTATTATATATTCCTTTTACGAAATTCATGTGTGTAATGCGCTGTTCATATCTATCAATGGAACACACATTAAAAACCTTTCGAGTGTCAAAATGTCTTGCTTATCATCATAGTCATTATCGGATAAAATCCAGTTAAGTAAGAGTGAACTAATTTGCAACAAACAAATCTACATTTCTCAATAATGAACAGATTCTATTCAATATATTAAGATTCTATATTGCTTTAATTCGATAAACAAATAGAAATCTGTTAAAGAAAGAATAAAAGACAAATGTTTACCTAATAACAGCAATGCCATTTTGTACCTAAGGAAAAATAATGATGATTAATTGCATTTAATACTTCCTTAATTAATATAGAAAGAACAATTACTAAAATAAAATGGGACATGCAGATTTACTTGTAATTTGATGAAAATAAAATATCATTCCAACCTGGCCAGTGAGAACCCTCTCTACAAGTTGGAAGAGACAGCCTGCTGCCATTAGAGCACTTGTGTAAGTATTCTACAAAGAGAAAAGCAGTATTTACATTTAAATTTGTATTTTACAGGAAAAAGAAGATGTAAAGGAATTTAAAAAGTCTGCAAACTTTACAGCAGGGTCAACTTTAAATAAAGGAGAAAAAGTGTAGTCAGAAAACAGAGGAACAAGAAAATTAAACCTAAAAAAAAGCAAGCAGGAACATCTGATATTTCTCAAAAGATCTGCTTTTGACAACTTTTGCCACAGCCTTTTCATTCTTTTTATATGCGCTTCTTTGCCAAGTCCACTTGACAAAGAAGTGCAGGTCGCTTAGAAAGTATTTGTATTTTAATGTGTATAAATTATTTTATCTGTAATTGTATGGTGGCCTGAAATTTCACTACTGCTGAATTTTCTATTATACCAAGGTTTTCAAAATAAAACTATTTTCTTTGCACAACTGTCTAAGACTGCTATGAAGTGAGTTAAATTTTAAAAAGTACATCAGAAACTGAAAGGGAAAGTAGACGGACAAATACTTATGCTTCAGCGTGGTGTATGAGTCAATACATTCCATAGAATTTTCAAGTGTCCATCATTGGATTAAGCTCTTTGGTAAAGAGAACTATAGTATGTACCATTAAGAAGATGAATTTTACAATGTATCCCTCTACTATATCATGATTAATTGTTGGTTGTCTTACGATGAAATGCTAGGCTTCACTCTGCAAAGGCAAGATTCTTGTCATGACAGACAATGTTTAGTCCCTGTTACTCTTCCACCATTAACAATCACATACCAAAATATATGTTTAGTCAAGAAAAACAAAGAAATGATGGATAACAATCTTCAATTACAGTAAATAAGAAATTACTAATATAGGTAATCACCATAGGTCAAAAAATAAAGATGTTATTTCAAAAATTATTCAACAGATTTTGCAGAGAATGGTCAATGTGAAGGAGTAGTCGTAATAAGATTACTAGGAAATTGGACAATGCACTATTTGAGCTAAAAATCTTCAGCTTTTCTAACATTGTTGACAAGTATCAGATATAATACAGATCTCCAAGACACATACTCATTGCTCATGAGATGGGCACTAAGAGAGCAGCCAGTGTCAGTTTTGTTCTGGTGCTCACCAGGAGCTCTCAGTTGTTTTATCACTAAGTCTATTCACCCAATTTTTCAAGTCACTGAATCAAACTCCAGAGATTTTTCAATGATATAGATGGTGATCCAATAACTACATTTTAAAGAACAGAAAATCTATTTCAAGAAAAAAATAAATCATAACTGAGATTTTACTTGAGTAAAATTGACATTCAATTTAAAAAAGATTAACACACAAATTAAAAAGTTTAAAAGGTTTCTAATAACACATTAAAAAAATAAATAAAAGTATGTTTAGCCTATGCTCAACCAGTCGTTTACCAATGTTAGCTGAGCCCAGCCGAAACGTAATTTAATTTTTTAAATATGTTAATATAACCTTTTAAACTTTTTAATTTGTGTGTTGGTCTTAATCTTTTTTAAATTGAAAAAAAAAAATCCTAAAGGCATTTCTTTCTATAGGATATTTTAAATGTTTTAAATTTAAATAGATTTTTTTTTTTTTCAATAGAACCCATGGCTTATTTAAAATCAGAGCAAATAATTTTGAAATCAGAAAACTTTTTCACTTTTCATAATAAATTGCAAGTTTACAATTTCAAGCAACTTTGTTGATTTGTTTAACTTTATTTTTGTTTTAAATCTGCCTGTGAAATTAAGAAAAAAACCTAAATACAAATAAATAAATTTGAAATTATAAATCTGCTGGAAGCAGAAAGAAATTATGCAGCAGTGTTCTTTGATACCAGTGTTCATTTCACAAGTCTTTACAATTTTGGAAACTCTTCTCACTTATCTTCATAGTTCGGCTGTTCAATGTATTTTATAATTTACATTTAAATTCAGGTCATCTTCTGCTTTTCCCACAAAAAAATTCTCTCTTTTCTTCTATTTTCTTGTAGTCTCTACAAATAGCATTGAAATAGCACTGCTCTGACCTTATATAAAACAACTCCTTTCCTGTAACTAAGTTTTCTTTTATGGAGCAAAAGTTTCATTTAGTCTAAAATAGTCAGTTTTTCATGGAACCTCCTAATTGTGGTTCTTCAGCATTGTTCTATGTTATTCACTGACTTTTCTTACACTAACTTCACTTTAGTAAACAATACAAACTAATATTTAAAAACTTTAATAATAATTTTTTCTTGATTTATATAAAATACATAAATAACATATTAAAAGGTTCTTACCTCACACAAATAAATAGACTGAAATTTTTTCTGTATTTTTTCCAATTCTTTTTGTTTTAATGTCTGTGTTCTTTTCATTTCTTCAATGTAATGTTTTCTAAAAGTAAAACGAAAAGAAATATTAGAATTAAATAGTTTTTGTAAATAAATACAAAAAGCTATTTTCAATCTGATGTTTAATCCTATTTTAATCTCCAGCCTCTTCTTTCTGTTTTCCTTCATCAATCTAAGATTAACTGATATTATTTGAATTATATTTTATTCCATGGTAAAATATAGAGAAATAAAAACAAATACCATGGAACTAAGCAAGAATAAGTTTATCTAAATAAGTGATTTTTCTAAACATTTCTGATCTTGGGACCATGGTGAGTTTCCAATATTTTAATCCTTTCAGAGCAGCACTGTTTAACTATTGAAACAAATGCAGAACTCTTCTAAAGGAAGTTAGGAAATGAAAAACACCACATTTGAGTTCAGGAAGTCCAGGATGATCCCTGAGGAGAACATTTTCAATCTTTGACTAATCCCAGTTGACAAAGAGGTGAAACCTTGAATCATTAGCATCTATGAATGATTAAAAGATTTGAAATATATGAAGTTCCTAACTTTGAAAGTGTTAATACTATCCAAAATAGGCAAAACAAATAATGTACAGTTTACATTTGATGCATCGTTCTGGCATAGTTTACTGGTCTAGATGACGGTTTGCCATGAGGCAGATGTGTCAGAACCTGAGTTTGAATCCCAGCGTAGGCATGGATGTAACTTTCTCCTTCTGTGCTTTGTCCGTTTCTGTGGGTGTAACCTGAGCTGCCTTTTATGGCATACCCTGGGCAGTGATTATTCGACCGAATGCTCACAATGCTTGCTCTTTGTTGATGCCAATGGCAAAAGTACCAAGAGCCTGGGCATTTAAAAGACAAAATAAAAAAACATTACTGCTATGAGTCCCACTCGCAAGAGTGGGATCCATAACTTTCATGCCTTCTGAATTGTTCATCCAATGGATAAATGCAGCTGATGAGTCCTAACAAAGACAAAACAGCTGTTCCAGATTCCTATTAATGAGAATTTGTAAAATGTATAGTATTTGATTTTTTTTTCATGTTTCACTAATGTATATTAAAGTTAATTTTAATCCTGATCTATTGAAAGAAATATTAAAGAATATAAGGAGATAAAAGAAGCACAGAATGAGTTCTTCATATCCTCTATTAGAAACTGTAACGCTCTTGCAGTGGTTCATAGGTGTACATGTGAGGAAAGGATTATGATAAGGGAGATATTAATGCAGTGGAATGTTAATTTTAACGAAGCAGATTACCTCGTTAAGAACTTAGAAATAAGAGAAAGGGTTTAGAAGAGTAAGCCGGTATTTGTTTGTGAAGCCAGTTGGATTGGGGACTGTTTGGTAAACAGAGTCTTAAAGCGGCACGCAGTCTAGTCAAGTCGGACAGGTGACTCCGATACGAGACTGGCCCAGAGCATCCACTACTTAACTCAGCGTATGTTCCCCTATGCTGGCCAAAACAAGAGACAATAAACAAATTACTGAGTTAAGATGGGTTATAGCCAATTGAGTAATACAGGTAACTGGGATAAGAGTACGAAAGAGAGTTAATCAAGAACAAAATACATATTTACATATAGATGATTATAATGATATTCTACGTTACCCCAGGGTTTCAAACATAGTAGATAATACATAAAGCACAACACTAACACTGATGATAAATATTGTAATGGCGTTTTGAGGCACCTGAACAGTTCAGTGTCTGCCAATGATGATGCACCCTTCATAGAAGTCTCTGGAGCGATAAAAAAGGTCAGAGTTCAATTTGTACTCTTGGTCATTCGAAGAGCATTGCCGATCGGGCATAGATTTCCTTGTTGGGATCGCCGGTTTCGATCACCGCACATTGCAGCGATGCACTTTCAGCAATGCACTTCACAAGGGTCGAGGATTCGAAGAATGCTCTTCAGATGCAACGATATCCTTGGCACTACAAATTGTTGCTGAATCCTGCCTTTCCAACAGACCTCAACCTGTTTCTTATAGAGATGGAGCAAGCGGCTTTTGCTTGGCACAGAGTCTACCTTACTTCCGAAAGACAGAGAAGACAAGAGTCCGGAAGGTGTCAAGCGTACCTGCCCTTCTCGGATGCTCTCCTGCTTACACTGTATTATTTAACTAGTATATATCCAAAACACTGTTTCCCCCTATAGTGACATCACCCAAGCCTAAGACGCCGGGCTGACTACAAAGCACATCTGCCGACAGGCTGGGAGATTGAAGGAGACAAAAGAGGACAATAAAACTGAAGGAAGGAAAGTTGGGCAAAATGGATGCCAGATGAAAAGTGAGCTCGAGGGAGACTCACAAAAGCATCTGAAAAAACATCTGTTTCGAGAAGACACAGAGGCTTGAAGGCAAGGTTCAGAGAAATAAAGAAATAAGAAAATATTTCAAACGATTTTTAATATATAAAATGAAGAAATTAAAGGGGATAGGAAAGGGAGAAGAATGTAACAATCTCAGGCAGTTACAAAACTGTTTGATGATGATAATTCCTGAATGTCCCTCTTCCAATAGGTGGGTAATATTCCATAAGTTGTTCATGTTTAGAAAGGATTCCAGACTTTCTTCAAGCTAATAGCCTCTTCTTTACAAAGAATTAAGAGCTAATAAGGTGAGCTACAAACTCTGCCACTGAGGTAATGTTATTACACTGTGTTACAATATAATGGGAAATTGTAGAAATTATGGAAGTAATACTAAATATAAAATGATTATCCTATCAGAAGACTAAGTGACATACCAGTAGGGGAACAAATTAGGAGGTATAAATCATCTCTCATAGTAAAATCTCTCATATGCACTTAAGACAAGGTTCCAGTAATGCACAAGGGTTGTTAAAAATCATCGTCTTTTTATTGACCAAACATTAACAGTAATATTTATCATTAATTTAAGACAACAAATATATGATGTCCCTGCTGTCCTATTTCACTAAACTCCTTTTGGTAGATAGACAGTGATCACAACAATTAGAAATGATTCAACGTATTCAGATTGTTTATTATAAAAATTTATTTGTTATACATGTTACAGGTAAAGTCCGTTAGACATTATTCAAAATATGTGGATAATGTTGAATAAAGTAAAACTGAAAATAGGTTTTCGAAGTTTATCCGGATAACGATGACATCATCCAGACACACATGGCTAATTTTCAAAATATAAAGTACTGAAATAAACCACTTCTCTATCATATCTTCAGAAACATCAAATCTATATTTCAACCTAATGACGAGCCTTCTTCAGGATAAAATATAAATACAAAATACAGTATAGATAAAGAGAAAAGAAAATACATCTTCTTTCCCTTTCAAATCATGATCGAATATAAAGTAATAATCATAAAGATACAAAGCAAATTCTAATAATTACAAAAAACGTACCAACTGACATATATCGTCTAATAATCATAACAATAACATAATAATAACATAAATTCTAGCCAAAAAACAATCAGTAACAAAAACAAAACAATATAAAGTGAATGAACCAGATAAGGATTATTTTAAAATCAAAAATTCTCTTTCTCTTTATCTATACTGTATTTTGTATTTATATTTTATCCTGAAGAAGGCCCGTCATTAGGTTGAAATATAGATTTGATGTTTCTGAAGATATGATAGAGAAGTGGTTTATTTCAGTACTTTATATTTTGATTTATATTTTGAAGATTATGAAATTACCGTGATGATGTGATACACATGGCTAATGTAATACTCTATGGTTGAAGAAGGAACTGCGCATGCGTAGTTCATTGTTTGAAGGTCATTAAACCGAATCTTCATGTGACACCCAGTTGTTTAGTGTTTCATGTAATGTAGACAGATCTTGAGTAGTCAACGAGGCATTGTTATCTACAATATAAAAGTGAAATTTGTGGATATGTGTGTTTCTCTGTGACAAATGTTTAGTCTACCTCCCAACATGCTACAAACTTCAAATTTGGCATGGGGTAGGTTCCATAGTGTAGACAATGTAAAAATATAAAAATAACTTCTTTTAGTTTTGGGGGGAAATGACCATCAACTGTCTGTCGACAACAAACAAAACGCTTCCTGACTTTGACACTAGATGGCACCAGCTTCCCAACCTGAAGCTGATGTCGAGTGATTTTATTTGCTTTTCTATTTTTACACTAAATGGCAGGACTGACCATCTGGAAGCAACCCGCAAATGGACAACAGGGTAACAAAATAATAGATGAAATATGCAATGCAAATACAATATTTAATGATAAGGAAAAGGCAATTAATTAAAAATTCTTTTGTGAAAGAATATACTCTGATGAAGTAACAGCTAAAATATTTAACTTAGTATGAGCTCAAGCTATTGGTGCTTGTACGTTAGGCAAGCTATTGTTTACTTGGGGATTCTTAACATAATTTATTTTCAACGTCTACAAGGATTTTTTTTTTTGGGACATGATATGGAGAGAAAATATCTTTTTTTAATGGGCAAGAATTTTATATTTGTTCAGTGATTAAACTTAAACCTAGGACTAAACTATGAATTTCCGTGGGAAGAACAGGTACAGCTAGTCAAAATTATAAATGTAATTTCCTTAATGTGAGGATAAATGTAATATTTTCCCTTATTTTTTATTAGCTGTTTGTGATATCCACCCATTGTAAATTTATTTGGTAATATTTCCTATTTTAATAGAGGTAAGGTCATTTTTAAATAATTTTCAATATAAGCATCCTGGAGGGCATCATACCTCAACTTATCTAACCTACAGCTAATAGGCACACGTAATTCTTAACAGCTTGAGTTCATACTAAAGTAAATATTTTTCCCATCAGCTGTTAGGAAATAATTGGGAAAAATATTCTTCCAGGTGTTTATATTGAAACATTTTAAAAATTACCTTACCTCGGTTAAAATAGGAAAATTATCAAATTTACAATGGTTAGATATCAGGAACAGCTAATAAAAAATAAGGGAAAATGTTAGACTCACATTAATGAAATGACGATTATATTAGCAATGCCTGGCAAACACTGTTGATTTTACTGACATAAAATAGGAAATTAGAGTTTTGTTCTGTAATTTTTCAATTACAAAATTTACAATATTTTATTCAATATTACATATGTATAATAATTTTGTATTCAATAATACATTTTCTGTAAATAAAGTATTTTGTAAATGGAGGGAAATCGCCAACCGGACAATCAATATGCCTTCGCCAATTGAGCCAACATCAACGAGAATTCTGTACAATTGTTTCGTCCTTATTGGGGACTCATCAGCAGAATGTACTCGTTGATGTTTGGCCCGCCGGGCGAAAGCTCTACCCAAAGCAAATGCGATCCCGCAAATGGCTCGCCGGGATAAACAACAATAAAATAAAAAAATGATCCTGAAAGATCCAAAATATTAACCCCTTGTCCTCTCACTGAAAGGCACTAAGGAAATTAATCACAAATAGGCAAATTGAAATATTCAATAGAAAGCAAGTTTAACGTCCGTAATCATTTATAAATGGAGGGAAATCGCCAACCGGACCCCTTGTCCTCTCACAGGGGTTAATATTTTGGATCTTTCAGGATCATTTTTTATTTTATTGTTGTTTATCCCGGCGAGCCATTCGCGGGATCGCATTTGCTTTGGGTAGAGCTTTCACCCGGCGAGCCAAACATCAACGAGTAGATTCTGCTGACGAGTCCCCAATAAGGACGAAACAATTGTACAGAATTCTCGTTGATGTTGGCTCAATGGGCGAAGGCATATTGATTGTCCGGTTGGCGATTTCCCTCCATTTATAAATGATTACGGACGTTAAACTTGCTTTCTAAAGTATTTTGTACTTAAGAAAAAAATGGTGCTAGCTTAATTTTACAAATCTTATTCAAAGTTATCTTGCTTCACTAGGTAATGTCAAGATTATCAGATAAAGACGATTATGACATAAATTACTTTTTATTTCGGTCATTACCCACTGCATTTTGGCTAATGTTGTCATTTCCCAGGTAATCTCGACATTAATCACATGTTGGACTTTACCCATAACATATATACAAATTATAAATCATCAGATTAGATTTCAAATTAATGTTAAAAAAATATATAAGTAGCTTTTCCATTCTCCTATTCCCTTATCTTTCTTATTGTATTTCTATTAAAGTAATTATCAAGAGAACAAGATATAAATGTTTCCAAAATTAAAATTAAAGCCATTTTTTTTTTAAATTCTAAGTAAATTGCACATTTCCTATTTCTCTAGGTTTCCTTCTCTTCTAGAATTTTGTTCCAAATGGTCAACTTTTTGCAGCTTTGTTTCATCAGTTTTGCAGTTAACAAACATTGTTAATCAAGTAATAATCTCCCTATTGGTATTAATGTAAAAAACAGTGATTTTTGTGAATGTATGATTATTACTTTTGTTGATCCAAGATTAAAAATATTGAACATTTATCTTTCTTAAAATTTATGACAGCTTTTCCTATTACAAAGTAAAAACATTTATGGAACTTAGAAAAGTCAGCAACATTTTATTCACACAAATGTGCTCAATATAAACTGAGGATGTAATAACCTTAATAGATGCTTGTTGTGTCTCAGGAAAGTAAGACTCCTCCCATCAGTGTATTTCTCACCCAAATCCAATCAGTTTTTAGTTATTGGATGAATCTTTTTTGAAACATTAAGAGTCAATCTAACTTTTACATTTTTTCTGGTTGGGTTTTTGTCAAAAACTGAGTGACAGAAGATGACAAAATAGAAAAGCAAAAACAATGGATTTCTATGGATGTCTCTAAACAAATGTTATTAATCCACTTCTTCATTTTCTTAATACCTAATGAGCTTTAATGTGCTTAAAATTAACATAATTTAGACAAATTAAGTATTTGAAGATTTTAGTAATTTATCAATCGTGATTGTTGTTATAATTAAAAAGATTAAAGAAGATACCTTTCATTTGTATTCTTTTCATGACTTGAAGAAAACAAAAATTAAGGAAAATAACTTTTTGTTAAGTGGATCTGATAGCCGAGTGATAAGGCAGCCCTTAAGAAGCAGAGTTCGATTCCTAACAAGCTGAATTCTCCTTCAGATTGTTCACCCAGTCGTCTGTTAAATGGGTTTCTTTTCCCAAGGCATCAGAATAACTTCCCAACAAATTAACTTGGTCCTGTTCATCACAACAAACGCTAGGAGCCTTAACTCTCCCAAAGACCTACGTAGGCCTATAGTGGACACTTCTCGTTAAAGTTGAGTTTTATTATTGAAATTTCTTTAGATTCAGTAGTTCTACAAAAAAACACTACCTTTTTATTCTTCATATTTTTTTTTTTTTTTCAAAGCATAAACTGCTAAGAAAAATATAATAAGCAAAGGAATTCTGAAGGCTACATAAAATTTTATGATTTTTTTTTTTCCTGTTTTAAAGTTTTCATGTTGTCACTTATAATAACAAGAAAGAACTTTTAATTGTACAGTGGGTCTTTATCTTCATTAAGTATAACTTCAGTCATACAATCTAACTGATTGTTATGTATTGTCATATTGTTTACAATAATGGCGAACATTCTAATAGAATCTAATAGCAAAGAAAAATGAACAGTTTTGATACTTACTGATGCAACATGGCTAATTCCTCTTCACTTGCCAACCTAGACTAAACCAAAAGTAAAAAAAATAGATAATTATTTATGAAATTTTAATATACAAGTGGAAAGAAAAAAAAAGATCACATGATTATGAGAAATACATTGACTGAATAGAAAAATCACATTATCAGAAAAACTACAGAGTATTTGCAAACTTAATAATTTGATTTTTAAACTTCATATTATAAAATTAAACTAAATTACTCTACTTCTCACAATTATTATAAAATTAATATTAAAAGGAATTAAACAAGCACTAAAGCATTTATAATAATAAATAAATAAATAAATAAATAAATAAATGTAAACTATAAAATAGAAAACATCAAAAAAGAAATAATGAGATTGAACATTTCCTTCATGTCTTGAGCTATCAGCTGCTTGTCCTTATTAGGACTCATCAGTCAGATTCACCCCTATTGACAATCAACTCAAAAGACATGAAAGGCTTTTGGGATCATTCCTGGAAGTGGGACATCACATAAAAAAACAATGATAAGAAAATCAATGTAACCCACATTTAAAATAGATTCTACTTTTAGCTGAATAAGACCATTTTGCTCTATATTACTGCACAACTTGTATTACTCCACATATCAGCACCAAAAGGTAGAAGGATTCTAGAGTTCTTGTTCAAATCGAAACCTTCTATAAGTTACTATCTATATTTTCATGCATGTGTTGTTGTTTTTTTTAAACACAACAGGAAACATTTCTTGGTTGCAGAACATTCCTATCAAATCAATTGGGTCATCAACAACAGAGCAATCAGAAAATTCTATTGCATTGGTAACTGTAAGATCTCAGCAATGCAATGCTTAAGTCTCAGCAAAACATTAGGTTTCCAGAACAGTGGTCATCACATTGAGCAGCAATGATGGTGTAGGAAGGGTTTACCTCCATAACATGAGGTCCCAAACATGTTCAATTTTATCTGCCTCAATCCTCTGTATTATCGATTTAATAATGTTTTTGCTTGCAAAACTTCTAATTAGTGATCACTTTAACTATTATTATAAAAGAGACTTCACAGGAAAAAATGAAAGTAGTAAATAAGTAAATAAATAAATAAATAAATAAAATAAAAAAAATCTCTGAAATCTGGAATAACAGAAAGTTTGACTGAAATTTAACATACACTATGGGATCAAAAATATCTGGACACCTTCTGCAATAGCGAACTGAGGCTTAGATAGCATGACGACAACGCATACTGGTATAAAAGGAGGCAGAGAATCATGCATTATTAATTGATACGAAGTCAAAACGGGTCAATCAATGGAGCTAAGTGACTTTGAAAGTGAACTGGTCATTGGCAGAAATAAGTCTGCCGAGGACATTTTAACCCTTCTAAAGTTGCCAAAATTGACTGTTGCAGATGTGATTGTGAAGTGGAAATGTAAAGGTGCAACCACAACAAAACTGCGACCAGATAGGTTGCTTATACTGATGACCGAACCATCGAATAAGGTGGCTCATGCAAATATCCAGACATCGATTGAAACAATCACAGTGAGTTTCACTGTAGTACTGGCACTATAGCCAGCAATATGACTGTTGTCAAGAGGCCATGGGAATGGGGTCTCATGGTTGAGCAGCTGTTCACAAACCAAACATTTCTCCTGTGAATGCTAAATGCTCAAAGTCTGATTGGATGGTTTGGGTGTGTCAAATGTCCAGGGAACAATATCTGCCATCATTTGTAATGCCAATAATGAAGTTTGGAGGAGGTGGGGTTACGGATGTTTTTCATAGAATGGATTTGGTCCTCTTGTAGCACTACATGGCAATGTAAATGCGGATGGATATAAAGGCATTTTGACCAGTTACGAACTTCCTACTTTAGAGGACCAATTCAGTGATAACCACTGCCTCTATCAACATGTCAATGCTCCATGTCATAAAAGGAGATCTGTTGACAATAAGGTTCTGGAAATTTACTGGCCTGCCGAGAGTCCTGACTTGAACATCTATGGTAGGAATTAGAAGTCGACTTCACTCCAGACCCAGCATCTCACATCATGACCTGCTCTGGCTATACCTCTTCAGAAAGGCTGTTATTTCTCCAGAGATGTTTAGGCCCCTAGTGGATAGTCCCCAGCAGAGTCACAGCTGCAATAAAGGTGAAAGGCAGACCCACCCCATATTCATGTCCACTACTAGAGAGTGTGCCACAGGGAAAAATCTGACTACGGTTTCGGGTAGGTGCCTGGAGATTTTTGAATGCAGAGAATGCATATCAAAAATTTTCACTGAAGTTTCAAATTAGAAAAAGCCTTAATGAACATTCCTAAAGACCAAATATACTGTGGTTCAATAAACGATTTATTCTCTAAACAGACAGTCTAAACAGTAATCAGATAAAGAACAGTAATTATATTCAAAACTTTTACTACATCATTCCAACATCTTAAGTTGTATTGCTTTTTGAACATTTGTTTCTGAAAAGAACTTGGATGAATGCCAATATATGAAACAAGAAAATTTCCTATTTTTATAATTAATGTTGAATAGATGCAAAAGCGAACTTTATCACTAACAGAATCCACAGAACAATTTTGAAAGTTCATTATTTGAATTTCAATTACTGAATATGAATAATAGAATACATAATTACCTCAACAATTTGACATCGCTCTATAATTTTAAATTTTTCAAATTTCTTTAAAATCCAAATTAATCGTTCAGGGTTTTCAGGATGAGAACTTAAAAGAAAGAAGGAAAAATGCAAAAAAGCAAAATGTATTTTAGTCAGGAAAATGATGAGATGAGATTTTACCCTGTCATAAAATATTTTTTTTATGAGAAACACATTCATAACAGCCTAATTACACTGCCTTTCCATACTGTCTCACAAATAAATTCAAATTTAAAAATTCACATTTACTAATTAAAATTACATATGGGTATTAAGAGATCTTTACATGCAAATCCAAACTTGTGGAAGAAGGACAGTATATGCAAAGGAAATTATTCAAAAGAGGTGTTGCACAAACCCAGAGAAAATACAGTTATCTTATGGCCAAGTCACATGGAAGAAGTTTGTGTGAGTTTCCTGCCTCTGAAATAAATTGAGTAGCGTTCAGACGATAAAAGAAAAGGGAAGGAATGTGATTGATGCTGCTCTTTTTTATCCAAAGAACTAATCAGCAACGAGATCCAATGTTCTGGCGCCATTTTTGTCTACATTGGATCGATGGCAGTTGGTGATCTACCTTTATTAGCTTTGTTTTTTTTAATTGGGGTGTTTGCATGAAGATTTTTCATTTCGATGTTTATAATGACCTTTAGTTTTGAGTAATTTATAAATTATACAAAATATTTACCTTTTTATTTTTGTATAATTTAATTAGATCATTCTATTTAAATCATAATCATCTTATTTATTTACTTGATTAAAATTTACTGAATAATCTTTTTGTTTGCAATCTGATTTCTACTGTACAGGGTGGGCAAAATAAAAGCGGCCCGGAAAAAAAATTTATAGATATATTTCAAATATTGACAATAGGACTGACCGTTGTTAATGAACATCACAGAAGATGGTGGAAATGGCCACCGTTGACGTCAATGCAGCACTGTGCTCGATTTATCAAACTGTGAGACACGTGTAGCAGCTCTGCCTGAGGGATAGCAGCAATAGTGTTTTCAATGTTCTGCTGTAGTGCTTCCAGTGTCTGAGGATTATTGGAGTACATCTGACCTTTCAATTTGCCCCACAGGTAAAAATCACAGGGAGAGAGAGATCGGGCGATCGAGGTGGCCAGTTGATTGCACTGCCTCTGCTGATTGTCCTCTTATCACCAAATACCTCATGCACTCGTGACAAGGTTGTTAAGGCGGTGTGTGCTGTAGCTCCGTCTTGCTGAAAATATCCATACAGTCGTTCATCTTCTGTGAGTTGATCCACATATGGATTAAACAGTGTCTGGACATACCGGTTAGCATTAACAGTTTGGTGAAAGAATCGTGTTACGATGCGGACACCAGACATTGCGCACCACACACCAATCTTGAGATTATGCAACAGCTTTTCGACGTAGTGATGGGGATTTTCTGATGCATAATAGCGCATTTTCTGGGAGTTCACATACCCTGACAGGCTGAACCAGGCCTCATCTGAGGAAATGAAAAACTGGGGATCCAGAAGTCCTGATTCCACTTCACTCAGAAACCACCAGCAGAATTCAACATGCAGATTTACATCTGGCCGCTTTAACTCATGCACCACAGTAAATTTGTAAGGATACAGATGAAGGTCATGTTTGATAATGTTTTGACCCGACGATCTCTTAATTCCCACTTGCACAGATAAACATTGTTGAGATTTCGTCGGACTTCGTTGCAGGCTTTCCTGAACTCGAGCTATGTTTTCTGGTGTTCAAACTCTTTTCAGATAGTTACGGTGTTTATTCGCTACCAAGCCCGTTTCCTGTCATTTTGCCAATATTTTTTGCATTGTAGACTTTGCTGGAGGTTTAGCCAAAACATGTCCAGTCTTAAACTCTTGCGCAAACAGTTCCGCACAGGTTTTCCACGACTCGTGCTTCACATAACACTCGATAATGAATACGCGCTGTTTTTTCGTGAGCACCATTCTGTGTTGCTTTCAACTGGTCACTAAACACATCTGCTCCTCTACTCATTAACACGTAATGACACAGCGACGTACTCGGGACATAGCATGCGGGAGATGCGCAAGCGCTGACATGTGACAGCAATCGATTGATGCATCGCAATTACGGTTTCCAGCATTTTTCTGTTCATTAACAAGGCAGTTCATTAACAAGGGTCAGTCTTATTGTCAAAATTTGAAATATATCCATACATTTTTTTTCCGGGCCGCTTTTATTTTGCCCACCCTGTATTTCTGTTTACTACTACTGATGAGTTTTAATGGATTAACTGAACATCAAAAATTATATCAAGTTTATAAAAATTACAGAAGCAAGACTTAAGAGTTTGACAATGGCTTCATTAATTTTAAACAAGAAATTTATTTTGTCTTTCTCTACCAAAACAGCTACTAAAAAATTAAATTAAGAATTACAAAAAACAAAAAACAAAAAAAACCCACACACAAGTAATAAAATTAAAACATTTTATTGAACATTTAGAAACACACAAAATATCCATCTGAGGTTATTAAATTTGAAATATTTCATTACTATTACAATAGATATTTAATCTTTAAGAGTTTAATGTCCATGAAGATATCATGAAATGCAAAATATGAAGTGAATAAAAATGAAGAAACATGGCTACCAAATAAAACTAATAGAAAAGAACTAACGCAATTAGAAGAGAAAAAAATGAAAGTAATGTATCTATAAAATCAAAACAGTGTCTTTTTCATATAATTGCTTCCTTGATGTTTAATTTTATGTCTTAAGAAATGAAAAATATTTAAAATGTAACATCAAAAACCATGAGTTATTGTTTTACCTTTCTTTACTCCTATCAATATCGATATCACCACCAAATGATATCTTTTTAATTTTTATAAACAGATCAGGATTTTGTTTGACTGTTGTTTGAGTCAACCTATTTCTGGAATTGTTAAGAATATACATAAAAGGAAGAGTCTGTCAGAAAGTCCTTTTTCTATGGAACCACCTGAGATGTAGGAGTAAATGTGCTATCAAATTAAAGGTCCTGATGTGCAGAAGAATGTTGATTTTTGTTTTAATAAATAAATTCATAAAATATTGATGCTTCCTGGATCCCTGTTATTGCGTCCACCTACAACTAGAAAGCCTGTTTGCATCTTAACTTAATTTTCACTTAAATATGATTAAAAGATCTTATTTATTCTGAATTGTTAATTAGTTATGATTAGGAGAACTACATTACCAATCGTAGAATTTCTACTTCTATTAAGAAATTTAATGTTGTCCTAATTTGACTACTGTTATGTGTTGATAACGAATGAAGAGTAACAAACAGAAAAATTATTTTATAATATATTGTTGTTACATTATGTAATTGCATTTTTGATCACTAGATTATACTTTGCTACTACTTTGTCTTCCAACGTAACACCTTGGTTATTCTTATTTGCATAATAGACTTAATTTTGAATTTGTAATCTATTATGCTCAGAAATGCTGTGATGCTAATTGAACTGTGAATAATGTATTCAGACTGAGTAGCAGAAAGACATATAAATTTAATAATATAAATATATTGGAATATTATTTACATTGGGAAATATTTTATTATAATTAGCAGCTTGATTTACTCTCTCTTAGAATGTATTGGCCCTGAAAAGGGTCTTTTGTTCAGAAAGAGTTGTGTTGCAGGGACAAGTGATGAAACAGCTGTGTAGAAAACTCCAAAACATGGCTCAGGTTGTAGAATTCCATCGAGATGTTGACTGGTTTTGGTGATTGAATATTCTAGAATATCAAAGTAGTTCCAGTTCTTGGAGGAAAACTTACTTGCTGGCATTTTGTCCAAGTGGGTCAGAGGACTCTTCAGAGCTTGAGATGTTTTTTTCAACTTTTGAACTTTCTTTTCAGTTGAGAAGAACATCTCAAGCTTTGAAGATGTCTCTGACACCCACGAATGAAACATCAAAACAGAAGTTTTTCTCCATGATGTGGTGCCATCGAGATAGCCAAAAAAATTCATTAGAGAATGACTGCAGAAGCTCCATTGACTGTATTTGGTGAAACTGGGAAGAAAAAATGAATGTGTAAATATAAATTAAATGTAATATCCATACTTAAAAATATATGAATAAAACAGCATCATAATTATGAACTTGTAGTTTGTCTAATGGTTAATATCATAAGATGCTTCTCTTACCCTATTTACTCAGATCCAATTGTTCAAAGTTCAGCTTATTATAATGCCATAGCCCAGGAGAAATCTAAAGGGAAAAAATTAAGAATATTAAATACTAGTCATGTTATTAGTAATATAAAATCCCTTATAAATTATTTATTTTCAGGACCATGCATCTATTGACAGATAACCATTAATATGTATTCAGATTATTTAGAATGCTTTGAATGCATAGTATCATAAATATATTCTGCCAGAATTGATGCTTTAAGATTGGAGAATAGATTCTTGAATTTTAATTGATTTTGGCAAGATGGATGATAGAGTTTTTTTTATTTAAAATCTTTTGAGGTTTATCATTAATTTGATGAATCAATTACAGGAAACTGTAGGTCTAATTCATTTTATTTTACGTATATATAAACAAATCTTCTTCTTTCATTTAATGCACTTAGATTACTAGGCATATAGCTGTAATAAATTTAATATTGTCTACGCCTTATTATACACTATTCATATTTTTTGTGGTCTACATATAATACATCTAAACTACTATAAAATTAGAACGAATAGGATTTAGTGTTTATTAATTTTAATTCATTTTTCAGTAAATGAGCATTGTTTAATGCGTCATACTATTCATTCACATAGGAAACAAGCATCTGAGATATCTAATCACTTTTTCCTCATCCACGTAATAGTAAACAATTAATTTAATTATATCATCTCTTAATATATACAGGGTGTACCTGAAATGTGCCGCCAAACTTAAAAGGTTTTATTCAATCATGCAAAACAACGAATAAATGTAAACATGGATCTGGAAATGCTTTATTTCCAAGATATGAACGATGCAACAATACAGAGGTGTTGGCCGTACAGTCGCTCAGTTTCACAGAAAGTGCTCGAAATGTCCTGCACCGGCCACAATGCACGCAACACAACATTGTTTCATCGACTGCCGAGCACGGTGGAAGATGCCAGATGCACGTTGAATTGCCAGGTGTCCATCCACTATGCGATCATGCAGTGCATGGGCGTCAGGAACCGGTGTGGTGATCACTAATGCTTTAAGATAACCTCATACGAAAAAGTCTAGAGGGTTTAAATCAAGGGAACGAGCAGGCCATGCTGTTGGTCCCCCTCTTCCAATCCAACAGTCAGGATAACATTGATTCAGAAGTCGTCGGGCTGTACGGATGAAATGAGGTGGTGCACCATCATGCACGAACCATGTGACAAGTGTGCAAAGGAACATCCTCCAGGCATGTAGGAAATTTATTTTCCAGGAAATCCCTGTTAACATCGCCGGTTAGTCTAGCTGGCAGAAACACTGGCCCAATGAGATGGTCGCCGATGATACTATTCCAGATATTTACGAAAACCTTTGTTGGTGCCATGACTGTGCGATAGCATGCGGGTTTCCCATCAGACCAGTGGTGAACATTATAAAAATTCATAATGGCATCTTTCGTGAAACAAGACTCATTGGTGAAAAGCACAGTCTGCGCAAAAGTAGGTTGAACACAGTGTTGCAGATACCATGTGCAAACGACCACATGTGGAGGGTAATTGGTGGGTGACAGATCTTGCACTCTCTGTTTGTTATATGGGTAGAGAAGCTGTTCCTGGAGAATTCTTTGCACACTTTGCTTGTATATGCCAACTTCTCTGGCAATCTTTCTAGAGGATGTTCCAGGATTTTCTGCAACTTCATCCAGCACCTGTTCTTCAATGTGTGTTGTTCTGATGTGTCTGTCTCTGCCTCTATCGAGGCTGAGGCAGGCGTAAATGATCCTGTCTCAGCCAGATGATGAAGATTCACACTAAATATGTTCCTGAATCGACACTGTCGTTGTGGAAAGGCTTGATGGTACAGTCATGCAGCTTCTCTGCAATTTCCATTTGCTCTTCCGTAAGTGAAATGGATGTCAGCCATCTCTGCATTGCTGTACTTCATAGCCATGATGTTTTCTAGAACAAGCTGCGGCGATTCTGACGTCTGGAATGCATTGAACCAGACTGCTCCACTTTTGTTTGGAGAGGTTTGTCCACTTTTGGTGGGGTGCTATTGAATATTACATGTCACGATTACCGAGGAGCAATTTAATGACTCTACGATACGATGTAAAGGCCAACACCTCTGTATCGTTTCATCATTCTTATCTTGGAAATAAACCATTTCGAGACCCATGTTTATATGACATTTATTTGCTGTTTTGCATGATTGAATACAACCTTTAAGTTTGGCAGCAGGTACACCCTGTACAAAGGAGGACGTTTCTGGGTTTGTTTGTTTGTTTGTTCGCTATATACTCCTAGGCCCTTTGACCTAACTGGACCAAACAATCTTTAGGACCCTGTGGAAAAAAACGGGCTACCTTGGAACCTGGGTACACCACTCCCAGGGGATGAAAAGGGGTGAAATCCATGAAATAGCGCCACAAATGCACCTGGTGGTGACAAAGAGAACTGCACAAATATTGTTGTGCATAGTAGCGTTGCATATGCAACTGGTGGCAACAATGGGAACTAAAAAATTATTGTTGTGCAACAATTGGAACTAAAATATTGCTGTGCGTAATAGTGACGGGTTTTCGGGATAGATATAGATTTATAATGATCAAATGATTTTTTACAAACTGGGAAAGGTTTGAAATGATAGGGTTATGACGTTACAAAATTCAAATAACCTAGAACTAGGGGTATAAATGGGAGGGAGAAGAGGAAAAATTGGTGGGAAATCTTACATTCTACTATCTCGATATTAATTTCATATCTAGGAATCTTGAGTTACAAAACTCAAATAACCTGGAACTATGGGTGTACACGGGAGGGCGGTGAGTGGATAGGCAAACATGATATTTTAATTCACCTACTAGCATTAAACATAACGGCAATCAATAAATTTTCCTGCAGAATCTTTATACTTGTGTTGAACTTTCAAATGACAAACATTTAAATTTTTTATATTGACACTTTTAATATTCAGTTTTCGTCACAGTTCTGAACGATTAAGTATAACTTTAAGTAAAGTAAAATCACTTACCTCTTTAGCTGATTTCCCATTTCTTATACACTTCTCGAATCTACTGCTTTCCGCCATGAACTGGAACCAAATGGTGCTCATTTTGACGTCACATTCATTTGAACTTGTGTTTGTTGACGACTTTACAAATGTCTTCTAAAGTGCTTTCCTTTTTTTAAAGCATCATAAAATCATTGATATTCTCAACAATCAATGAAAGTTTCAACAGCTTTTCTACTCCACGACGTTTCAAAAATGGTGCTTACTTTGTTGCCATCGATGTTGTGGGATGATGACATCACTGCTCTGGGAGAGCGTGATTGGTTGTTGTTAATTAGAAGAGACAGAAAAATAGGAATCTCTCCATTTCTAGTTCTGCCACTGAAGCAAATCACATGGTACCATTTCTCAGTTAATAGTGTATCTGATAAAAACTCACACAAACTTCTTCCGTGTGACTTGGCCATTAATATTTTCATAAAGAATTCAGTAAATATTTTGATATCTCCTAAATTTTTTTGCTTAATTCTCAGATTTTTCAGAAATTTTCGTGAATTTTTCTGAGTTGATAAATTTGTGCAGAAAAGTTTAAGGCAGAAGCAGTTCCATAAAAATCTCTTTTGAATCAAACACAAAAAAAAAAAAAAAGTTACAAAAATCTTCATCATAAATTTCAACTACAGTTATTGATGTTGTTACAATTTGTAATAAGAAGTGAAGGGAAGAACAGCAAAGCAACAAAATAATATTTAATTATTTAATAAATTTAAAATGTGAAAAGAAATCTTCCACAAACATAAATTTAAATTTTATAAAGAAAATTTTAACATAATTTTAATGTGTGTTTGTGGAAGATTTATTTTTACGTTTTAAATTAATGTCACATTACAGTACATGTCAAAGTCACTTTTTAGATTATTTAATAAAATAAAATAATAAAATATGCTAGAGTTAAATAATATTGAAGCTACCAAGCTTAAACAAAAATGCATGTTGTTCAATTTTACAAGCACAGCATGGTGTCATATATTTAAAAAAAAATATACAGAAATATTGTCTCATTTTCTTCAATATAAGGCACCAATTAAAAGAATTGAAGTGATTATCAAAATTGCTATAAAACTTAAAACTATATGAAATTTTCTATGCCCACTTTCTTAATTTTAATTTTTCTAAAAGTACTGCTATTAATGTATGATAACAGGAAGAAAGAAATAAGAGGTTTCATTTGCCCTGATGAAATAAATGAATAAAATACAAAGTAAACAGATACATCATGGGATGGGAAATAAACGATGGTACATCAAAGACCTCGGTGGAACTGTAGTATTGTTTAATTGCACCTTTTATTTTATTTATTTATGAAAAGACTATTTAGCAATCTAAAGCAATTCTTTATTAATAAATTAACTTTTATTTTTCAATTAAAAATAACTGAATTATTGAAACTGAAATTACTTCTGATACTCACAAATCTTTAAATCGTTTATGTAACAACATCTTCTTATCATAGGCTAAACAGGTTCTAAAAACAAAAAAAAATAGCATTTTTATTAGAGAACATAGATATTGAATTATTCTCTTGTCATTTTACTGCTCTGTTTAATTATCTTAATAAAGTATCACTTCTTCTCAAATCAATGATAATAAAAATTGCAACATATCATTATTGTGCTCTAACAAAAAGGTTAAAACAACAAATTTACAAACTCCTGTGATTATTTCTATCAAACTTTTTTTCGGAAACTGTTGTCAATAAACATTACTTTTGTAATACACTCTTGAGGGCTTCCTTTTTTTTTTCCCTCTTTAGGTAGTTTTATTTTGTGGCATATTTCAAATCCTCTCCAGCCCAGCTTTTCTTGATGGCTGATTGCATAGTTATCACTTTGTACTAAATTAACCCTTTGTTATGTCTATTAGTTCTTAGAATTAACGTGAATTTTATCCTAATTGTGTTTAAGAGTAAAGAAAGCTCATGAGTCCTTCTCAAGTGAAAGCTCACGGCTTTGGTTCAACTTTCCTAGTGATTGCCTGTCACTATCTTTTAGAGTAAGCTCAACAGCCCATTTCAGTTATATTATTACATTTCTGGTTATATTTTGTGTGATGGAAATGCGTGTGACAAAAATCCAGTATTGTGCACTGTTTCACTCCAGTCATGGCTTCCTGCCTTTGATAAAAATAGTTATCGGACAGAAAGCAAAACAATTCGATTATGAACGTTCTCAACACAAAGCCACATATTATCATAATCAAAGTACGAGTAGTAACTTAACTACTGAACCGAAAGTTCAACTCATAGTAACATAAATTGGAACTTTCCAGTGCTCAACATCAAATCAAAACCTGCTTGTGTCACAGAAGTATATAAGCTAAGGTTTGGGAGGAGAATTATTTCAGTTTGCCATCATTCACTTTGCCTATTATTCCCATTGAAGGTGCTAGATTGCCCTCCACAGACAATTTGATTGATGTTGCGAATACCATTAACTGTGTTGTTTTTTTTCCTCTTGAACAACTGACCAGCACAAAATTTTTCTTTTAGATGTCTTAATCTGGAAGAAAATCAACATACTTAAGAGTTTATGGATATGATGATAACGCATGTATGAGGATAGTTAACTCTGGTCACTCAATTGCACAATTAGTTTTTCATGGCACCAAGAAAAAAAGAAGGTAGAAGATATCATACTAACTAATGTTCCAGTCTCAAATCAAATGGAGGAAAGGACGTGAAATAACAAAATTTCACTGCTCTTGAGTTCTGTGATGGTTTCTATCTCGGAATTCACCTGGGACAAGAAACTTCAAGTAGCTTTATGCTAATAACAGGTTGTCTCACATACACGATAGACCTGAAGAGACAACAGACATGCGTTGTGTGTATGTTTTGTTTTGTTTTAATATTAACCAGTCCTATTAGGTGCAATTAGACTAATTACTCCTGTGTTGTAGGTGCTGGAATTTTATTATATGACTTATAAAGTAGAGATTAATTTTTTTTTCTTATATTATTGTGAATTATGTCATAGATTAATAGATTTTTAATGCATTTAATGCTATTACTAGTATAATTTTCCCAATTTATTCGACTGAATAATTTAAATTTGACATAATTGTCTAATCTAAGACCAAAATTATTATTTGGTTTATTAATTTCAAAAATATTTAACCAATTATTTCTAGTCGAAATACCAATGTCGCAGTTTTGTTTTCTTTCTCTAATTTTGTAGAAATTGTTCAAAATAGTTTTATAAATAAAACTGAAATCAAGATTTGGAGCAAAAAAGTAGAAAATGATGTAGTGCTTCTGAAGTTTCGGACACGACATGATTCTCTAAAACTCTCATTGTTTGTGTTCTCATATAATTTTATTTCAGGTGGGAGAATGTCTCCTTATAGGGTTATTCCATGTCAAATCAAGGTCTTCAACCTTACATTTTTTGATTTTTTTGAAATTAGCGTACGTAAAGGGCAACATGAGATATGAGCTTTTGCAAAATTGCAAGTCCATATCTGTTGTATTTATCAAGTTTTAGGGGTGTGAAATTTGCATTTTCATCCATTTTTTATGCCACCATGGAAACTTGAACTTTTAATATTTCGGTAACCAGGGCACTTGCAGATATGTGATTGAGATGTCCTTAGAAAGGTCTAGAATAGCTCTTTCAGATGAGATATTACTTGCCTACATTAGGACAAAAACTTTTTTGGTCGTTCTAATAAAAATTTTGGCAGCCATTTTCTCAAAAATGGGTCTTTTAATTTTTTTTCAAAAAAACACATGTTGTATATGTACTATTACTAATTAACTATACCAAATTGGAAGGTGGGATTCCAATGGGATCAGGGGTTGTGTTAGATTCAGTAGAACAGGAATTCACATTTACAGTTATTTTCTTACTACTTCTTCTTCTTCTTCTTCTTAGCCTGGTTCAGTCCACTGCAGGATATAGGCCTCCCCCAATTTCCGCCACCTTCTTCTATCTTTTGTCTCTCTCCACCAACTTGCACCCCTGAATTTCTGTAGGTCATCTCTCCATCTCTTTTTTGGGCGTCCTCTTTTTCTCTTTCCATTTCTTGGCTGCCATTCCGTTAGTAATCGAGTTCATCTTTCATCATTCATTCTTCCCAAATGCCCTGCCCATCTCCATTTAGAATTTTTTATTACTTCTATAAAGTCTTTGATTCCTGTTTGTTTCCTTATAGTTTCATTTCTTATTTTGTCCTTTATAGTTATATTTAGCATTCTCCTTTCAAGTTTCCTTTGTGACACTCTTAATTTCTCGCAATGTCTTTCTGTGGTGTTCCAAGTTTCACTGCCATATGTGAATACAGGGGTAATACATATGTCAAATATTTTTCTTTTCAGACATATTGGGAGATCACCTGTAAGGTATTCCTTAAGTGTCCAAAAGGCTCTGTTACCTTGAACAATTCTTCTATTGATTTCTCGATCTTGTCTATCCTTGAAGCTTACAATCTGTCCAAGGTAGATGTATTCATCTACATTTTCAATTTCTTTGCTTCCTAAATATATTTTTTCTCCTTTATTATTCTTTTCCATATATTTTGTTTTATCAAAGTTTATTTTAAGTCCAACCTTAGAACTTTCCCACCATAGTTCATTTATCATGGTTTGCATTTCTTGGTTCGATTTTGCAATAAGGACAATATCATCTGCAAATCTTAAATGATTTAAAAATCTGCCATTTATGTTTAGTCCCCTTTCTTCCCATTTAGATTTTTAAATACTTCTTCTAGTATAGCGTTGAATAGTTTTGGAGAAAGTGGGTCTCCTTGTCGAACTCCTCTTTGTATATTAAATGGTGAACCTAGATTTTCCAACTTTATTGAAGCTGTTGCTTTTTCATAGATTTTATCAATTATTCTGGTGTATTTTCCTTCAAGTGTTTGTTTTATTATTGCTTGGTTCATCTCATTGTGATGTATTGAATCAAATGCCTTTGTGTAGTCTACGAATACTAAATGAACATCATTCTGATATTCATTTGATTTTTCTATCAGCTGATTAATTGTGTGAAGATGATCGATGGTGGAAAATTTTGATCTAAAACCTGCTTGTTCAACTGGCTGTGCTTCGTCTAGTTTCAATGTTAGTCTTTTTAGGAGTATTCTTGTGAATAGTTTATAAACTTGAGATAGGAGGCTAATGGGTCTGTAGTTATCTATATCATCTCGATTCCCTTTTTTATGGATGAGAACAATAACAGCATTATTCCATTGCTCTGGAATCTCTTCTTTTTCTATTACTTCATTAAACAAGTCTGTTAGGGATTTCCACAGTATTTCTCCACCTTCTTTTAAATGCTCCGCTAATATTCCATCCTGACCAGGACTTTTGTTATTTTTCATTTCTGAAATGGTGAAATTTTCTTAATACTGTATTTTTTTATTTAAACATGTTCTGACTTGCATGTCACATTAGAAATGTAAGTTTCTGTTTGCAGGGCTAAGACTGCTTTGCTGCACTATGAAGTGAATTGAAGAGAATGATTGTTAATATGCCTGCAAATGACATAGAAATGAGTATGTGCTGGAATCCATCAAGTAGTAAAGGATATGGTAATGTATTAAAAAATCTTAGGTCTGTTACATTATGGACGAGAGAAATTTTCCCACATTTATATTAGCTAAAATTTGTAATAAGTGCCATAAGCTGCTTGGTGAGATCTGTAATAAGAACAGTTGAAACTGAAGATTTCTTCTGCAGTCAGTTCCTTGATCGAGCAGCCACTGTTCATAAGCTTAATATTCCGCTGTTGTAAATTTATGCACACATTGTGTGTACCTCTGGATCCTGGGAATACAGTTTTTGAGGTGGTAGTTCAACAAATTTGGAAAATTCCACGGTTAGTTCCAGATAATGAGTTTTGAACAACATGTAAAACTGTTTGAGAGTACATAGTAGGAATCTTTTTTAAACATGACACTTGTTTTCATCTACCCTCACTGAAACAAAGTCCTTTCTCCTAGGCATTATTCTGCTAACAGCATCGTCACAATAAAATTGTTTAATGATGTTCGTAGTTTCTCCTGGTAAGATTCTTTTCTGATTTTATATTAGGTGTTGACGTAGCACCTTTTTCTTTCACAAGCTCTCTTGCTTTTCTTGCCAAGTAATTTGTTACTCTGAACTCCTCCTGAATTTTACGTAAAACGTTTACACAAATTTTAGCTATTGTACTTATAGCTTGATGCAATTATATGTTTCAATTTCAAGACTAATTTAAATTTAAAAATTGCAGACATTGTACTCATGTTCAAAACGTTATTAGGATAATTAATTTTTGGTTCCTGCTAAACTTGTATGTTAACTGCCATTGGCTGGTTTCAACCAAGAGGAATGATTATGGTCACAATTCAAAAATACTACTGTTACTATTACAAAATGCTATTTTTATTGGATCTTATAATGTAACATGAATTCATCAGTACTTTGGGCATTATGACTTGCACCTAATGAAAACACAGACTAGCTATAGCAAATATTGAAAACCAAGGCACAAAAATGTGAAACTAAGCTAAAATGTCTAATGTTTACTTGGAGTAATGGGCTTAACGTATTATATGATGGAAGATATAGGAGTCATGAATGTATTATGTTAGTCAGGTCTGTGGACAAGGTATGTCTACAGACGTGATGTCAACCTGCACTACATTACCCTTTTCTTAGTAGACACAGACGTGATGCAGTGATCTTGACACACTTCAATTATCACTTAAACCATCAGATACTGAAGTGAAAATAATTAAATATAAAAGGAAATTGTTATTTTTTTTTTGTGCTTATAATGTGAATCAATTATTTTTTGAATAAGAAAAATGTTATTAAGAAAAATTAAGGAAGAAATCAAGTTAAAGTGAAAGAACGTGCAGTTCATAATTGCATCGTTTATTATTGGAGAATCACATTGTGACGTCACAGTACAATGGGGCATGACATCACGGTGGAATGACGAGTGAGAAATAAAAGAAAAGAGAAATGAGCAGCGATTGACGTAGGTAGCTGAATTGAGAAGCGGAGGTAAAATTAAAATGGCTCCGAGGATCGTAATGGTTGTTAGTAAGTATACTCCGATTACGATGGACCCAAGGAAGACTCCTGAAGTGCCAACCTCAAGAACTGTA
This sequence comes from Thereuonema tuberculata, assembly GCA_023159025.1. Classification (NCBI taxonomy): domain Eukaryota; kingdom Metazoa; phylum Arthropoda; class Chilopoda; order Scutigeromorpha; family Scutigeridae; genus Thereuonema; species Thereuonema tuberculata. The sequence continues at coordinate 3,681,326 of JAFIDM010001028.1, forward strand.
AGTTAAATCGTTTCCATTATTTAATTTTGGAACGGGTCTTGACAAATAACGGAAGAAGCTTTAGATAATACGAAGTCAGAAAATGGAACAAGTTTGAAAATTATAATAAAACTTTAACATGGAATTTATTCAGTATAGATGGATCAAGAAATAGTGAATAAAGGAAAAACTAAATATTTCTAAATAAAGACTAATTAATGAAAGAAAGATTACATCGAATTAAATGACTTTGTTTCTAAGGAATAATTCCGCAAGTGTTAATTGGCAAGGTAGCCTTTATAACTATAAACATTCTATTCAATCAAAGCTTAATATATTTAATATGATTACAGATAACTATGAATAATTATCTTAAGTGTCTTATACTAAAAGAATGTTTTCCTTTGTGAGTCTACAAAAGTTTAGAATTTCAGGATGACAATGCAGTTATTGACTTTATTGAACTAATACATTTCCTGTTGTGAACTTTGATTAACTGATCCAATTCAGTAACGATATAGTATCCGATACGTGAGGGTCTTAAACGTATCTCAAATGATTACAATGCATACGTGAAAAACCATTTTCGAAGCCACAGATAATATATGTGATTGCTTAATTAATTACTAAGTGAACTTTAGATTGACCAGAACTCACTTTAATAAGATGAATTTTTAGAATGAACTATTATCTATGTTTATACTCGTTCACCTTTAACCAGAATTATAAGTATATGTTCTACTCTGCATAATAAATTATGTTTACTTTGAACTTATTATTGTTGTTTTTCTCAGATACAACAGCAAACACTGAACACCAAACATTCACTTGGCTGCTAAGGAATATAGATTGACATCAGATTGCATGATGCTGTCATCAGATGTATTTTTATGGAAATTCAAGTTTTTGTCCAAGGACGTTGATGCTCAGGTTGGTGACAAAAAGTAATTCACAAAAACTTAATAATGTTTTAAAATAAAATAAAAGAATTACTAATCAAATTACTATAAATACCTATCTAAACATATTTACTAAAATGCTGACTTGATTGTTAACTTTAAAAGGGAAATTCTTGTAAAATATGATTGAAAGAAAAAGATGGTGACAGTTCACAGACATAATTTATCACAGCCTGTGGACACTTTTTAAACAAGAGAAATTCATTTTTTTTACATTTTTTTTTTAACATAGGAATCTATCAGGTAGTTGCAGATGAAATGGGAACATATGAGATTCAGTTTGAATTTTAACGTAACATAACTTTATTAGCAATGAATAAATTCAGTCAAAGAAAGAACCACTGGCATCTAACATCTCTGCTAAAGATCAGGAAGTGAATAAACGACCTTTTTAAAAACATCAAAGGCACAGAAACTGATAAACTCGTCGAAGGCATTTTCCTTCTGGGTCTGGTTGTGGAAGCGCTTGTTTCTTAGGTGGAGTTCCAAATGATGAAACAAAGGGTAATCTGTGGCTCCAAGTCTTGTATCGTTGATGCTGAAGAACCTCATATACAAGCTCTGGATCTTCTCCTTGGTTTGCTTTGCAATGTAACGAAGTGAATTGTCATGAAGCACAAGAACGCCAGACCTTTTTTACCATGTTGCGATGCTCCTTCAGCAACTAGGTGTGTAACACCTCCAGTATAGAGAAGCCATGACCGTCTGGCCTGGTTTCAGGAAGGTGAGATGTATGAAATCTGCAGTAGTCCAGAATACAATCGGCTCCTTCACTTTGCCAATTGTCTCCAGGTGAGGGACATTGAAATGGACATTGAACATTGAACAAGTCTCGGCAAGCTGATGGAGGGTGTGCCGTGTATCCTTTTCCAAAAAAGCCTTCAGTTAGGCATCATTGATGACCGACAGTGACCTGTCGCATTCTTGATTTTTAGACATCCTTTACCGGCCGCAAACTTCTGGATCAAACAGTACACAGTACTTTTGGATGTGGTTCCCTCCCCAGGTGCCATGTTGCTTTTCTTCGCTAACTCGCTTGCATTGCTGTCCAGCTTCCACTCATAAAGAGCAATTAAGGAATATTGTGACTCTCCATCTTGGGACTTCGGGAACTTCACAGTGCCTTCAGGGACCACTGAGATGCTTGGATAAGGTCCGGGGCTTATCTACCATGATAAGCCTACAGTCACATACGAATCGTTCGCATTCCTTCCCATCGGCCAATGCGAGGAATGGAATTTCTCATTTTCTCACTGCAACTATCTGATATTAAAGAGGTTACTTTCTCGCCTCCTTCATTGCAATTCAGCATCATAATTCCCCAGTGACTACAGACAAATTAGCAGTGATATTATATTGTATGCTTTTTTTATAAAGACCCACAAGTAGTAAGAAAATAACTGTAAATGGGAATTCCTGTTTTACTGAATCTAACGCAACTCCTGATCCCATTGGCATCCCATCTTGCAATTTGATATAGTTAATGAGTAAAATAGTACATATACAACATATATTTTGTGAAAAAAATTAAAAGACCCGTTTTTGAGAAAATGGCTGCCAAAATTTTGATTAGAACGGCCAAAACGTTTTCTGTCCTAATGCAGGCAACTACTATCTCATCTGAAAGAGCTGTTGAAGACCTTTCTAAAGACATCTCAATCATGTATCTATAGTGCCCTAATTTCCGAAATAGAAAAAGTTCAAGTTTCCATGGTGGCACAAGAAATGGATGCAATTGCAAATTTCTCACCCCTATAACTTGCAATTTTCATAAGCTCATATCTCACGTGGTCCTTTACATATGCCAAATTTCACAAAAACCAAAAAATGTGAAATTGAAATTGGTTGATTTCACATGGAATATCCCTATAGGAAAATTGTCAGCATGTTAATTATGTGGTTACTGCTTTGGGGATTAGTTTTATTGTAATATATGGAATTTTAATGAAGATGATCCATTCAATAAGCTTTATCTCACAATTTTATTTAAAACTATTGCAGTGAGTTGGGTTGTGTATTCCATTATTTTACTTTATTTCTTCTCTTGTTGTTTATCCTATTTCTTGGATCATCTTGGATTAACCTATAGTATTGTTGCATCTGAAAAGTTAAATCTCGAGCCTTTGTTACACTGTTTTCATCTTTTTTTTTATTTATTTATTTTAATTCAGGGAAAACAAGGATAAGATCTTTATTTTTTTTTTTTTTTTTGCAAGGATATCTGAAGGAAGGATAAGAATATTCTTTTTTTTTAACCTGAGCTACATACTTCATCCTCCTTGTATTATGAATCTGATATGACAACCAAAACTACCTGCTTTGTTTATTTGATCTTGTTGTATTAGAGAATATATGAAGTATTAAATATGTTTTATTCAAACTCTTGCCTGTGTGAAATTGTTAGCCTTTACACACCTTCGTTAAGTCTATTTACTTTAATTAGGTTGGAATCCAATCAGAGATTTAGTCAATCTACCAAATACCTGTTTCATTTATCTTGTATTATGCCATCTTATATTAATTCGGACACTGAAACATTTTCTATGAACTCTGCCTGTTTCTAACAGTTTGGTATTTTGCTCATCTTTAAGGTTAAGGAGCATCTTTGGAATTAAATTTCAGGAATTGATTGTATCATTCAAAATGTTAACAATATTCTTCAATTCTTATTTACTCAGTTACCAAAAACAATGATATTTGTTTTGGAAAACTTAAAAAGTCTAAAACCTTTTTAAAGATGTTATAAAGATTTTTTTAAAACTTTAAAGATTCTTCCGTCAGCTTCCAATTAATTCCTTAATTTAAGAGGTTTGTGAATTTGATTAAAAACTCAATGAAATAAGAAAATCAAACTAATTATAAATAAAGCTTTCAATAGGTATTTCCTAAAGTAATAACCTACAATCTCAGTTTAAAATGGGGTTTATAAGAAACGATGCTACGTTAACTACTTCTTCAAACTCTGACTGTGCACTTCCTTAACATTTTATAGCATTAGCAGATTTTAAATGTTCATTTTATTTTTTCAACAAAAATAAATAAAATAATAGAGCTATACAGGGTGGTGCAGAAGTATGTTGATATTCTGTTTTTGTATTTTACCAAGTTGTTGATTCATAATGGCAGGCACTTTAACAGACACGGGCAGAAAGTGGATCCTAAAGACTTACTAGAAATATGAGAATGCAGAAACGGTGCACCAGAAGTGGAGAGAAACCTTCAACACTGACCCGCCATCACGGCAGTCCAGTTACCGGAGTAAGAGACAAATTCGAGATAGCAGGTTCAGTGAAGAACGCCCCGAAATCTTGACGTCCACGAACTGTTACCACTGAGGAAAATGAGATGCAGGTAGATCGTCTTCTTTGGGTAGCCCTCGTAATTCAATGAGAGGGCATCATCTGAGTTGGATATCTTACGAAGATCCTTGAGTTGTCTCATGAAGAAATTGAAATTGAAGTCATTCTGACCCAGACTTCTGCATCACCTAATAGAGGATGATTCAGATATCGTCTGCAGTTCACAGAGGTCATGCTGAATGAGATTCATGAAAACCCACAAATCCTTGACAAGATTGTTTGGTCGGATGAGGCATATTTTAAATTATCAAGTCATATCAACAGGCATAACTGTGTTTACAGGTATGATGAAAATCCCCACCTGACACTCTCAAAAGAGTCGAATCAGTCAGGTGTCAATGTATGCGCCAGTCTGTCGTGCTCACATGTCCTTGGACCTGTCTTTATTGATAGTCATGGTGACAATTACCTTTAGATGTTGCGTGCAGAGGTGGTACCTCAAATGCAAGCTATGCCAAACTTTGATGAGCTGTTCTTCCAGCAGGATGGGACACCTCCTGATTACACACTTCCTGTGCACAATTTCCTTTATGCAACGTTTCCAAGGAGGTGGATTGGGTGCCATGGAGTGGCCCCCACACTCCCCAGACATCACACCAATGGGTTTCTTTTTCTAGGGTGTGGTGAAAGAGAAGATATCCCAAAGAAAACCACACCTGAACTGCATGGTTTCATTACAGATGCATGTAACAACATCACAACCAACCTTGATCTCTGGGTTACTGTGTGTCGCACTGTGGCTGAGACTCCAAGAATGTGTTAACGTTGATAGTGGACAATTCAAACATCTAAACTAACAGTGTGTTGTTGTTGTGTTTGCACTGCTCTAAGAAATGGCCCATAGAAACCTATTTGGCAAATAGCAACTGTGTCAACCTACTTTTGCATTATATAATTAAAAAATGTGTAACAGTTTGCATATGCAATGATAGTAAAGTGCTTTACAAATATGAATTTAAGTTATGATATGCCATACGCAATAAATTGAAACAGCTTTAAAATTTATTTATTTCAAACCTTTCCAAAGGGTCCAGCAACTGTTTTTAAGAATATTCTTGTTACCATTATATATTTAAATAAAATAGGAGGTTTCCTACCTAATTGGAGGGGCAGTTAATTTAGTACTACTTATAAGTTCATCAATTCGCCTTCTAAATTGTAGAATTTCTTCTAATGATTGGACGGGATAACAATTCCGGGTTTCATAGCTTTCTGGCTTCTCAGTTGTTCCCAGGAATTTAATTTCTGGAATATGCCTAAACACAAAAATAATAACATTATAATACGAACTCAAAGCAAAAATATTGTGAAATCAACACTAGTTCAGTTTATAATGATTCATGCAATCCATCAACAGACAATGATAGTTTATGCAGAATTATATTATGAATATCTACTAATAAGGAGAGAACATGATGTGTACATTGTGAAAATCAATGCTCTTTAGTGAGATGAAAGTACATATGAAGTACTTCAACAATGTATATGGGACCAACTCTTAAACATTTTCAAGATACTTAAGATTGTTTTCATTGATTATCAAGTATTAGTTTATTAACTTCTTGTTCGTTTCCAAAGCAAGTGTTGTTGTGGTGCGATGCATTAAGGTGTTAGTCTGAAGATGATCCTGTGTTTGATTCTGCATGGGGGACAAGCTTTTTTTTATGATTTTATTTACTAGCAAAAATACCAGAGCTTCATGCGGGAGTACAAAAAAAGAGTTGTCCTGATGTTTCTCAGTAGGTACAAAATCACGTGATGATTACAAAGTAATGATTATATTCTCATTTTGTAACTTGAAAACCCCAAAAGTAACATTCAACAAAGTTTGCCCCCCTCCGCCTGTTTACATCCCTTAGGATGCAATTATCAGAAATTCGTTGAATTAATGACAAAGGACATTCATGTCAAATTTCTTGCTTTCATCCTAAGTGGTTTCGGAGATATGCAAAACCTGCAGGAAAGTCCCCCCCCTCCCTTTCCAGTTTACAACCATTTAGATCTGAATATCGGAAATTCATCGAATACGTATACTTTAGATTTTGACAAAGAACACTAATGTGAAATTTTGTGCTTGCAACTCAAGTGGTTTCGAAGATATGCATACGCTGAAGAAAGTTTGCCCCTCTGTCCCTTTACATCCCTTAGGATCCGAAAATCGATAATTCTTCTAAAACGTATATTTTAGATTCGACAAAGAACACTCATATGATATTTCATGTTTCCAACTAAAGCGGTTTCATAAATTTGAGTACCCTTTAAGAAAGTTGCCTCCCCCCCCCCCCCATGTATATCCCTTAGTCCATCCAGATCAATGTTTTCATTATTCATGCATTATTCTGGGATGCATGTGAACCTCCATGCCAAATTCGTTGTGAAATGGTGACGTTGTTTCAAGACAAACAAAGAAACACTTGCGCTTATTATATAGATTATTACTATTAATAATTTATTTATTTAATTTCTTTTTCTTTATTCAGTTTTTTTTTTTCTTTTTTCTTTAATGTAATATAGGTTTTTTCTTTTCCTGATTACGTTAGGAATATTGGGAAGATAAATAATATACGATTAGAAATAAATAAATAATATTCTCCTTCACTTATTTTTTATTAGGAATATTTTAGTTTATTAAATATAATAATTATCCTAACGTTTTATTAATATTATTAATATTCAATAAAACATCAGGAGAAAAGCGTATTAGTATAGGAAAGAAAAAAAGACAAGATTAAAAATAAAGTTAAGTTGCATATTTATATATATGTCTCATTTTATATTTAAAAAAATTTAAAAACATAATCAGGAAAAAAAAATCAACTACATTATATTAAAAAAAAAGAAAAAAAAGAAAGCAAATGAGGAAAAAAAAGAAATTAAATAAATAAATAAATAAATAAATAAATAAATAATCATACAAAGAAAAAAGCTTGTTCCATGCAGAACGCAGGATCCTTACAACTCCAGAGCAATGCCTTAATGCATCGCACCATAACAACACTTGCTTTGGAAGCGAACAGGAAGTTAATAAGCTAATACTTGATAATCGATGAAAACAATGTCAAATATCTTGAAAACGCTTGAACCCCTCAACCCGTATATATTTTTCAAGAACTCCACGAGTACTTTCATTTCACAAAAATCATTGATTTTCTTGTCCTCTCCTTGTAAGGGAGAAACTGGTGAATTTATCTTAAATATTCAATTGTCCTGTATTTTATTCTAATGATGAATTGTAGATAACACTTTAACTTCATGTCTAATATTTTAATTCTATGACATTAAGCATTCCTTTCTCTTAATGGTTTCTCTTAAAATGAATTGATTTTTGTCTATTGCTGTTATAATAACATGTTATTTCTTCAGTTTAATCTATCCATACAAAAAAATTAAAAACCAATTCTAATTGTAAATAGTAAAATTAATGTTAAGTTAATAATGCACAAAGTATTTCTACATTTATAAGCCACTAATGAAACAAAGATTTCAATCAATGCAATTTAGAATAGTGTAGAATATAAAAATAAAATTAACTTTCATTACTAAGTACAAATCGTTTCTAAATTTTAGTTACTTTAATTTCCGTTTATATCTCTGATGATACGAAGATAATTTAGCCATATCTTCACAGAAAAGTGATATGGTTTTTTTATTGGCTTTTTTTAAATTCCACATCACTGCCCGGCTATATACAGTACGACCCAAAACAAACAACACTGAACCGTTTTGAACAAAAAACGCTGCAACCGAAAGAATAATCAACAGTAGTTTTGACAAATACATGAGATCTCCTTTGCACTCTAAGCAGTGCTCGTAGCGGTTGCATAGGTTGTCAACCATGTCCCGGAAGAGAGGTTGTTCCATTCCCCTAAGAGTTTTCACAATCTTTTGCCGCAGCTCAGCAAT